>CAJNIZ010013202.1:78061-99342 GCA_905231905.1 Symbiodinium pilosum
GTGCTGATGATGCTGGCCCAAAATTTCATGCCCAAAACCATCCCTGCCGTGGGGGGAAGCTTCAAAAACGCAGCCAAAAATCACCTTAATTTTTGACATCCAAAAACACGCCTCCAGGGCCTCCAAGGGAAAAGGTCGGCGGACCGGGCCGCGCCCCTATAAGCATAGCTTAGCTAGGCGTGCATCCGCACTGGACCACGACGGCCAGGCCGGATTTAAGAGCCTCCGGCTCAGTCCGCCGACCCCGGAGGCGAAGTACGGCGGAGCGTCGCAACATAATCGGCCGGCGTCGGCGCACAGCGCAATGCTGCAGAGGACAGTCGCGAAGGCGTGAGTTGCAAGCGGGGATTTTCGGGGCTGACACGAAACCAGGCAGCGCAAGAAGATTCATCCGAGCTCGCCCAAGATAGCAGCTGCTGGCGGGGCGGCCAAAAATGTTTTCAGGACCAGCGCTGCATTCCAACGTTGCAGACGACTCAATCCTTGGTGAGAGCCTGCCGTGCGTGGGCACCGTCACGATCATGTCCAAACTTGGAGACCAGCATGAACGTGGCCTAATCTCCTGAGAGCTTGGGGCCGGGCCCCTCAGGGGCTTGGCCTGGGCCCCAGGGCGCCCCAAAAAATGTTTGCGGGACCAACGCTGCATTCAACCTGCTGGTCATGCCAAACTTTGAGAGCTTGCCGCGCGTGAAGCTTTGAAACCAGCATGAACGTGGCCGGTCTTTCAGAAGCTTGGGGCTCCGTTTCTGAAAAACCTCCTGGTGGGAGCCTGGCGAATGGGTGGGGGACGGCTGAGACGGCTGTCTCAGAGGTGGGGTCCTGGAGGGAAACGCAGGTGGGATACCCCCCTACCTCTCCCCTCCCCCCTTTTTTTGTGCTGTAAGCAAGAAAAGAAGAGGGTTTTCACCCTCTCCGTCTACTGAAACCATCCAACACGCCCCCCAAGATCGGCGGATAAGGATCCTACTCCTACTATTAAGGGTAGCATATCAGGGTCCTCTATTTTCGGAAACTCCAATTCAGGCTTGAGATCTTTAGACTTTGTAGCCTCAGCCTCGACTTTAGCTGGGAGAGACAGCTTCACAGTTTGGCAACATGACGGTGGAACAGCAAGATGTATCTTCACAACTCAATTCCGGTGAGCCTCACGGCCACAAGCCTCTGACCTTATGTCGCTTGATTGGCTTTAGTGCTCTTGAATGATCCAGGTGATAGGAAGGCTGTCATTTGTTGCAGGCGCTCCGCCATCGCGAGTCGGATGCACCAGTTTCCCGTCGGTTCTATGGAATCAACAAAGGCAAGTCTTGTACTAAGCATTATCATCTATCTTTCTGGTGGCTCGCAGGCCCACAGCGGGAGCAGGGCAACACAGAAACAGTGGGATTGCTGGGGCGGGGGCCAGGATGTTCAGCTGCAGCCCTTTATGGAATGCAGCTAGACATTGTGTGTCGCTAATGTTCATGATGTCGTTGCACGACTAGGGAAGATAAGCCGCATGTCTGGTTCGCCACCGGAACCTAGAAACCATGTCAGCAGCCCAAATGGCACCAGCCAGGCCGTCAGTTTGGGGTTCCTGCACAAGCACTGTACATATTTCTTTCCTCATGTCAAGGCCAATGGGAAAGTCGGCCGACTGTGCTGGGGAACTCAGAACCTGTGGTTAGGTTCCATTTCCAGCAATGCAGATAAGCTTTGCTTGGTGAATCCACGAAGTGTGGCCATTCACAGAAGGCTTCTTCTGACAGTTAGTTGTCGCATTCGTCTTCCTTTGTGCTTCGCGCATTTGCATGCAGACCTCCTAGCATTCCTTGTAGGAACGCACAAGTTGGAGCTTTAGGGTAAAGCGCCCAGCACGAATCATTCCTCCACCGGAATGAAGCGCAGCGTCTGTAGTAGTGGAAAAACAGAAGTCATTAACTGACGGTAGTTGTACTTGTCGACAAGTAGAAGCTACTGGCCAACTACCACTGTTTGATATATTCTTTCATGAATTTTCGCGGTACGGACCCTGTTAGCTTTTAAATTGGATGCTGCTGTCGTCGTATCAGTGAAGCAAAGATCGACTGATGCATGCACTCGAAACGCCAAGGAGCGACCCCCACACCTCACAGCCAAACTCCCAACCAGCTATACTCGTAAGCCGTGAACTCCGGCCCAGTCCGAAGCTGTGAAAATGGAGCCCTCTGATGGACGCAAAGTCCCAAGGAAGGAGAAGGGCGTCTACGAGGATTACCTGAAATGACAGCGGGACTACCAAAAGTGGCGCGCTGCTGCGCCTAGGAGAGGAAACTGCCTAAAGGGCCTCCGAAGACTAGGTTTCGGGTTCAGGGTTGTCCCTGACCCCGCAACCTCTCTGCAAAGCCGCCGCCGCTCTGCGACTGCAGTTGAAAAAGCTCGGCATTGATTTGGGGCGAGCGGTTGAGTCCGCTTGTCTGCCGAAGCTTGATGCAAAGTCGTGGTCCTGCCTGGTTCATGACCTTAGAAGCTGCTGCTAGCAGTTATTACCTATTGCTGTACTGGCAGACTTGCTTGACGAGAAGAATCTCAGCAATGATGATGATAACTTCATCCAAACTTGTATCTTGGTAGTATATACCCCAACACTGCAAGCCCTCAGCCCTAAACCCTGAACCGTGAACCCCCACCTTGATGATGGACTGTCGCAGTCCTCAGCTGTCGGTGGTCTAGGCCATCGCATCAGAATCGACGCGAACTTCAGCAAAGAGTCTGCAAATGGGAGTTTCCCTAAATAGGGGGACCCCAATATAGACCCCAAAGTGCTGCAGGTCGGATGTACATTCCTCCATGTCTGGTTCCTTGATAACTTGCTCCCGGCTTAGGTGAGCCAACGCGCTCAGCAGGCTCCGCTCTACGACGAGGCTTATATGTATACATATATGTAGATATATCATATAATATGTAGTATACACCTGAGCTGGGGCAAGCCTGGTGCCAAGAAGACGAGGTGGCAGTCATGGCCGTGGGGCGCATCCTTGAGCAAGGTCCGGCCAAGAAGCTCTGGGCCAGGGGCTTTGCCAGCAGGAGGAGGGGCAGGAGTGAATAATCGGGCCCAAGGTTTATAGGGGGTTATATTGAGGTAATATTGGGATAATGGAAAGGAAAATGGAAACTACTCAGGATTATAGGGATTATATAGGGTACATTTGTGGGGTAATGGTAATATGGGGATAATGGAAAATAAAATGGAAACTGCTATAGGGTTTAGGGTATAGGGTTTACTTTGGATACTGGCGCCACTCACTAGCACCTGGATAGTATGTAGAACATGTTTATATAGAGCCCTTCCTGTGACCCCGATTATAGACGTTCATGGGTGGGGGCAGGACCCAAGTTAAGTGTGGTTTAGGGTTTAGAGTTTCTGTGTGCGAGCCCCGACGCAAAAAAGGGCTAGCATGCAGATGGAGGGTGACGTTCAGTATTATCAAAGGAATATGTTCGTAGGGCTATTCTTTTGGCTGCTGGTTCAGGCATTGGGGGAGTGAAGCTAAGTATTCAGCGTATATGTGGGGACTATGAGCAGGGGTTAGTTTCGGAGAAGGGGGTATGGCACAAGAAAATGGAAAACATTTTTCCATTGCAGGCTTTTTGGCTAAGCCATGCTGATGACTCAGGTCAAGGATGGAGCCCTGCGTCGCATGGCCAAGGAGCAAGGCAATCGCATGCGATTCCACGCACCCTCAACCCGATAAACCCTGCATGTTCACCTGGAAGGCTTGGACTCTTCCAAGATGACAAAGCCGGACGCCATAGCAGCCCGACTCGCACCCGTCTGGGGCTGGGAGGCCGGAGCACGCCAGCACATCTCGGCACCTGTGATGGAAGAGTTGTCAGGTGAGCCCCCAGGAAGATGCGGCCTTCGGCGACGAGTTCGCGGTGTCCATGAAGAAGGCAGCGCCGAAGCAGAACAAGAGTGGAAGGTGAAAAGATTGACCCGAACACTCTGCTGAAAGGCCAAGAGCTGAGGGGCCACACGTCGCCTCTCCGTTTTCAGTCGTTCTGGCCTTGGGCCTCGAGCTTCCAAAGGCGGAGCCCGAGCCCTGCCAGCTGCCCAGCAGTCTCACAAAAAGATTCAGACGGCATGGGCGTCTGGAAAGGCAGCTGCTGCTGCATCGAGCTGCACAGTGCGCAATTACCCTGTGCAATCAAAGGAGAGCCGTAGTGGGAGACATGCTTGCGCCCTGCAAAACACAATTCTGGGCTTGTCGGCTCACCATCACAGCTCTGGCTGCCCAGAAGTCTGCACCAGCCATCCCAACTCACAGCGGCACTTCGACAACGACTTGGAAGGGATTATACATGACATTTCCTGTGAGATATCGTATGAGCTATAGGCAAGCCATCGCAGCTGCTGCCTAAGTAATATTACAGCTGCAGTGCTAGAACTGTACTATTGATGTTATTAGCCGCTTCTTCAATTTGCCGGTGGGCTGCATCGCACCTGCCTCGAGAGGGTTCGAAGCTGAGGTATGCATGCGCCAGGTTTGAGCCACTAACCTTCTATATTAATGGAATACACTTACTATACTATATTGTACTATACTGTACTATAACTTTTCGCTCGGATGGTGCTGCGACCGAGACCCTTCAGCAGAAAAGGGGACACGAAGGCCATGATGCGTAGGATGGTGGCCGACAACAGCACGCCAGTTCACGGGAAGGGAAGCCAAGGCGGGTGCTAGAAGTTGGCGCCTGCATGAGGGTATCAGGGTGGATGTCCTTGGAGAAGTTCCGCGACAGCATCATGCCAAGCTTGTCCAGCCGCCAATCCTCTAAGCGAAGGATGCAGGGCAGGTAAGCCAGGTGTTTCGGAACTCATCTGCAAGACAATCCTCTCACGGGGGTCCCAAGACCTTGACAGAGAAAAGCTCATCAATCGTTGCAAGCTCGCAGCATCCAGCAACCAGTGCTGGAACCAGTGAGCTGATCCAAGGACCATGGTGGACGAGGCAGCTTTGGCCGCACTGAACACTGTCGCAGCCTGCACCCGAGGCTGGAGAAAGCAACAAGCGGTGGTTTTCATGTACTGTACATGCTTGGCGCTGCCAGGTGCTTGAATTAATTGATCTATAGGATTCTTCAGCCGCTGGAGCACATCACTATTGCAGACAGCAGTGGGCTCAAACTGTTAGAAAAGCCACAGCCGGAGGGGGCGCAGTCATGAGCGCAGAGTTGCAGTCCACACATTTTCTTGGTGACATCATGAAGTATCGACAGACTTCGCCGACGGCCTCAGAAGCCACAACCTTGCCGTGTGGAAGTGAGGCCGCCTACCAGGACTCAGACTTTGACACAGACTCTGACTGCCCAGAAAGCCCCTTGAATCAGACCAAGCTGCCTCCTACAGCAACCCAAGGGGCCTTGGATCTTGTGCGGAAAGAGAGCAGATTGCTCGTCGGCCTGATCAAGGACAACCTCAACGCTGGCGCCACCCCTGTCGTTGTCATGTACGTTGCCACCGCATGTGCGACGACGGGAGCCACCTGGCGCGGGACTCTTGCTGCAGCCGCGATGGGCCTACTTTACTTGACCGTCTTCGATCTGGTGAACCAATGGAGCGGTGTCACGGAGGACGTGATCAACAAACCTTGGCGGCCCATCCCCAAGGGTTTGATGACAGCTGCTGGCCTTGTATTTGGCATGGCTTTTCCGCTTGCTTGCGGTTTTCTTGTCTGTAGGAACAACATGTGTTCACAGCTGTGTTCACTGGCTGAGCTTAGGTTTGGGGCTGCAAGGTGCGCTGTGGAGTTGTGGCAATCGCATGTCTGGCCGTATCACACGCGTACAGCTTGATGCTGCCATGCGTGCTGTGCTTTTCAGCAACCTTCGGCTATGCAGTGGGGTGGGACAAGAACTTCGTCTTTCGAGGATTTGTGTTCATGCCCATGATCTTCATGATCCACTTCATTGTTGCAACGCGACTAGCGCTCGGGCCGGCTTCGGAGAGCAAGGCACTCTGGGAATGGGCGGCCCTTTTCGTCGCCTACTACACGGTTCCTTTTCTGCTCGCGGACCTCCGGGATGTGCTGGGTGATGCAGAAGTGGGCCGTCGGACGCTTCCAGTGTTACTTGGGGCCGGTCGCTTCCGAGCAATGCTTTTTGTCTTAGTTGCCATGCTATCGCCCCCAGCACTTCAGCAAATGCTGGCTGCAGTTTGGGCAGAACAAGCAGTCCTTGCGTGGGTGTGCCTACTGTGGAACTTCATGTTTGTTGTTGCAATCTTGTATTACTTGGCCGCTGGGAACAGCAGGCGAGAGCACATCCTTGCTTACAAGCTGGTGGTTTGCATGTACACGTTTGGCACGGCCCCGTGCTTTTATTTCATTATTCCGGCCACCCTTCAGACGTAGCTCAACAGCATCTCTCTGAGGGAGCTTCTGCATAACTCGTTGGGGGGGGCTTTTTTGCTTGTGCGTAGCTTGAAGAGCCCCGCGCTCGGAGAGCACCACGATGCATGTCCGTCACCAGTACGGATTCCCAGGATATAGTTTTGTCAACTTGTTTATCATGGTCTCCGCAAGTGTTTAACGCCGCTTGAGCACATCGATGAAGACTAATCTTCCGATGTGGTGTTATTTTGCATGGAAACGGGTGCATATTCAGCGAGAATACGAAGTAGCTGGAAAAAGCATCGAGTCTCGGGCAGCAGTCCTGAGCCTGGGTGTGGCAGCTCCAGAGTCCACATGCAGGAAAAGGGGGGAAATTCTCGCATGTCTGTTGTATTATTTTTTTCATTTTCTTTTCCAGTATCCCAATATAACTATAACCCAAATCTTTAAATGCAAGCATTTCATCTGCTAAAGCATGTCAGTGAAGACAGTTCTGCTGGTGTGGCACGTGGTGCAGCGACATCAGACAAACAGGAGACAAATTGCTGTCGCGTGACTGTTGCCAGGTTGCACCCAGGGTCCTCATATGAGCTATAGTCACTATAGTCTAAATTCCTTAAAGGAGGTTATATAAAGGATGATATAGGGGAGTATTATAGGGGTTCTTAAGTGGGATATTGGGAGTTTAGGCTTTAGACTATAGCTCATATGAGAGAGCATTGCCGATACAGAGTCGTTGCAGGTACCTCGTTGCACACGAGCAGCTCCAGGTACATCATCGGCCGTTCGAGGCACTTCCGCTGTCGAAAGTGTGCAATCCCAGTGTGATTGCAACAGGAAGGCAGATCGCAGGCAAAGTCGGAATGTGCATCTGGCAACGCCTGTGAAAATGCAAAGAGACAAAAATCGGTTAAGGTACCCTATTATGGGTATATATGGGGTATATAGTTTAGGGCCCCTGCCTTGGGTCACTTTGCTCTTTGCAAGCCTGTAAGCTTTTGCTGCATGCTTCCTTGGTGCTCCCTGCACTCCCAAATCCTTAAACCCTGAACCCGCGCGCTTAATCCCTAATCACAAAACCTTAAACCCCAAACCCGATACTTTCTAGCCCCTATATAATCCGTAAGCCCTATACTACATAGCCCCTACATAGTCCCTAAACCCTATGCTATATAGCCCCATATAATTTCTTAAACCCTATACTATAAAGCCCCTGTATAATTCCCAAAGCCCTATACATTATAGCCCCTATATCATCCTAAACCCTATACTATAAAGCCCCTGTATAATTCCCAAAACCCTACACCATATAGCCCCTAGATAATGCCCCAAGCCCTATACTATATAGCCACTAGATAATTCCCAAAACCATACTACCATGACGGCTTACGTCTGCCTGCGCACTCTGCTGATTGGTATGGTGGCGCAGCTCGTTCGATGCGGAGGCGTCAGGTCTTGGAAAGCTAGCACGGCTATTGACCTCTTACCTGAAATTGAAAAAGTGTAACTATCATTGATATCATGGCTACTATTACTATTGTTAAAATTGCTACTGTGTTATAACTATCATTACTAGTACTCGTATTGCTTCTATTGCTATTGTTTGAGTTATTACTGTACTTGCAGAAGTCTCAGCCCTGCAGTTCAGGAAAGTGCGCTCCTCTCTGTTCTTGTTTGCCTCACCAGGCCTGATATAAAAACAAATCATTGGGCTCCACCGGGGCAGCTTAACCATGACTCAGATTGGGTTGGCAAACGCAACTTTACCAGATATGTTTAAAGCATCTTCTTTCTCCTATGAGGGAAAACATTGGCTTGTAAGGCCTCGCCTTGTCCCGACCCACATTTCTGGCTGGGTGAAAGGCGTGGGGATTCCTTGAGCTGATGGTAATCTGTTGCCAGCACATGCTCAGGGGCTAGAAAAATTGCGGCACCAGGCCATGTTGCGAAAGCTTAGCATGACTGCGGAAATTGTGTTTGACTGGAGGTGTCCGGTTTGCTTTGTGCTTCGTCGTGTGCGCGTGGTTGATATTGGGGTGCTTGGAAACCAATTAGGTGCGTTCAACGAATCTATTAACAAGGCACAAGGCACAAGTCACGTGATCAAAGCTTCTGCTTCTAGATGCAGTCACCTGCCGCTTCAGCCCACGCACCGATGCGGCCTTTTGCTCGCAAAGCAGACTTGAGCTTGAGCATACTAGAGCTCCTGCGGTTTCTGCACACCAGGACTACTGCCGCCGTTGCGGTGCAGTGCTGCAGGTCTGATGTATGATCCTCCATGTCTGGCTCCTTGACGGCTAGCTCCGGCTAAGGTGAGCCAACTCGCTCCCTGCGAGGAGGCCGCAGTATGTAAAGCTTCGTCTGTATATCTCATAGATTTATATGTAATTACAGGTGTATATACGTACATCTTGCTTCTTCTTATTGGACGTATGACGCGTAATACCTGCTCGTTTTTCCATCTTCATATATGGAACAAATCCCGGTGCCAAGACGACGAGGTGGCGGTCATGGCCGCAGGGGGCATCCTCGTCCGAGGCGGGTTGTGCTGGGCAAGGGAGTGATGCGCCTGGCCAAGGAGCAAGGCAGCCCAAGCATGCGATTCCGCGTACCCATAACCCCTAAACCCTGCATGTTCATCTGGAAGGCTTGGACTCGTCCAAGATGACAAAGCCGGACGCCAGAGCAGCCATCAGGTTCAAGAAGTGGACAGGGACAGGACCGGTGCCGAACTCCTCTGTTCGCTGCACACGTCACCTGCTGCTTATCATGCTGGTGTTCAACTTCTTGAGGAGCAATTGGGCCTTCATCAACATGTCAGCGGTGGAAGATGCCTTGCAGAAACAAGCAGCGCCCTCAGCAGAAGTCGAAGCACAAATTCTGCAGGCACAAGGTCTGGACGGCAGAGTTCGCTCTTGGCTGCCTGTAGTGTTAGAGAACGTTAGGGATGCAGTGGTCGGTTCATGTCGGTTCTAATTCCGGCCGCGGTCTCATCTCGTCATGTACTTGCCTATCCCTGGCTTGCCGAGCAGACAAACAGGAAAAATGGACACAGAACACCTGAGAAAAGACCAGGTCGGACTACAGAAGTTGCCAACTGCCTGACGGCATAGCCTGGTCTAAATGCAACGGACGAGATCTCAGAATACAACGCTAGCGAGGGCTTTACGACCCTCCTTTCCATTTGAAGATGGCTCACCGACGTTTGTGCAGGCGTCGTGCAGGCATATGCTTGGAGTTGACGGAGCCGCATGCTGTCTCACCATGATGTAGATACAGCTGACAGGCCACCATCGGACATTCCGGCCGTGATCCTACTAGGGACCTGATAGTCGATCTGCTTCATGAGCGGAGCATTCGCGTCAGCCAGCAAGTGCTCAATTGAGAAGGACGAGCAACATCCCCAAAGTCGAATGTCAAACTCTCCGATCGTGACCATTCTTCAGCGCTTGTGTCTTCGGCTTCCTCTTGGCCAAGGCACCGATATCTGGTAGTGGACAACATGCCCAAGAAGGCTCAATGACCACTTGGCGATGCATACCTGTCGTCCTCCTTGCAAAAAATGAGCCAGAACGTGCAGCAGCACACGCAGCAAGCCTCGCTGCTAGCATCCTCCTGTTGTCATCGGCTTGCCTGGCTCTATTATGCCATGTAGCTGTTTTTAAGAACCCAGTTCTCTGCCTGTACCCAAAGAGACTCCAACCAGGGACCTCCTGGCGTCGTGCAAGAGGGATCCAGTTACTTGGTTGTGTTAGTTTTTGCTGGTGGGTGAGCCTTAGAGCTGTCATCCACCAAGGGTGCTGTGCTTTTTTGCACGCCTGTGCCGTCATTTTCGGACTGTCGTAGGGCCTTGCTCCATCCCTGGGAACCTCGGTACATGTTCTGAACTTATGGAAGAGTTCAGCAGGGCATCTTAGAGCCCACTCTGTCTGAGTTGCGTACTCGGCAGCAGGCTTCCTTCAGGCAACTAGTAGCTAGATCTTTTTGCGAGCGTTGGAGATAAGCAAACTGCACCTCAGTAGGACTGCTGCGGTTCTCGACAGCAGCATGATAGCAGTCTTGATGGCCAAGGCCGCAAGCAACGCGGAAGAAGACAGCTGTTCCAGGAAAGCGCGGTTTTAGCAGGACTGGGCTACTCCTTTGTTAAGCCTCACGAGCCCTATCCGGTCTCTAAGATATCTTCAGGCTGGCTGCACCAAGTAGCGTCACGCTTAAAGCAGCAGGGCAGGTTGCATTCGGGTTTTTGATGGAGATTTCAACGTTGCTAAGGGGCATCCCTGAAAGATTGAGAGAAATGACTGGTTTCAGCATCAGTCAGTGCAAAGCTGAAAAGAGTAGAGCTCCAAGAAGGTGGTGAGAGTGACATTCTATCAGTGTATCTAAAGTGTAAGATCAAGCTTGTAGGACACGTCAGGTTTGCTCAAAGGGGCCGGCAGCAAGCAGGATGCCGCCAATCCTGCGTCCGAGGGGGATGATGTGGACCTGCATTCTGGCGGCGCAGGAAAAGGACATCCTGGAATTCTGCAGTGCCCTAGCTTTCCGCGTTGACACTTTGAGGAGAAGGGCATGGGCAAGCAGAATTACCAAGCACTCCTGACGGTGCTGACGGTGATGGCCCTGTAGCAGGCCACGGGTTTCAAAATCATTGCCGCATCGCATGTAATTCAACAGCAGCAAAGCAACTTGCAGCTTCAGCGGCTTGTTCTTGCATCGGGCCCAAGTGCGAGTAAAGAAGACGTCGCACTTCTAGATTCTAGACATCTCCGCAGATGCCAAAGCTGGAGGACTGCAATTGTTGCACTGCATTGACGTCTTGGGCAGTCCAAAGCCTCCGGAGGCTCTTCGTGTAGGCCTGCCTGAGTTTTGCAGGTGCACGCAGAATGAAGGTGGGCATTTTGTCTTTGCCATTGATCCTCGCAACTTGCGGCGCTGCACTGGCAGGAGGTACTTGCTTGCCGAACGCAGTGCCGCTAGAGCAACGGAAGAACCTGCGCAATGCAGAGGGCAAGTCATTTCCGCTCAGCGTGCTGCTGCATACTTGGCCGTCTGCTCTATTAACAAGCGCGGTGTATGAGATTTTGATTCAAGAGGTCATGGGTTACGCATTGACAGTTTATCCGCGCAGAGCCGCCCTCACTACAGAAGCCTACTACGCACTCATCGGTTGCACAGATTTTCTGAGCACATCAGCGGACAAAGGCTGCACGAATCGCACCTATGAGATTCACATGGTCGTGGACAGCTGGTGGGCTGGCTTCAGCTCTGCTTTTGATGTCTTGAAGGCAACGTTCGGGTCAGAAACATTTCCAATTACGCAAGGCTTCATGGGCTACTCAGGCCAGTCTAGTTTGTACTTTCGCGCAGCCGAGCAAGAGGCTGCGATGGAAGATGGAGTTGCGATAAAATATTTCAAAAGCTGGAATGCCTCCTGGTACCAGCCGACGTCCTACTTCAGCAACATCACTGCCGTGAGCACTTCACAGTTGGGCCGCTGCAACAGCACGGGTCACTTCAATGATCACAGTATCTGGTCTGCTTACTTAAAATTCTCCGGAGACCTTGGAGGCATCGTGAACGCGAGTGGTCAGCTCTCTGCAAGGTGCGAAGACGGCTTTTGGTGGAAGGGCCCTGCTTGCCGAAGCGCTGACGAGACCTGCGTGCCATGTTTCCTGGACGAATCCACGATTGGACTAAATGAGGCAACGTTGACTTCTGCACTCTTGCAGAGTTCAAGACTGTTCGATGTCACACTCACAAAGCAGTAGATACACCTGGCCCCCACTCGCTTCAGTGATGTTCATGCTTCAATGCGAGGTTTCCTTGCCCCATACCCCTGAGGTGGTCACGAAGATTTGCCGCTTTTCACATGCCTATAGCAGTCGCCGCCACCTTGGGATCTGCCTACGAGACATACCCTCGACTATACAAGTCCGTGTTTTTTGGGTTTCAGCCGGATTCGACCTTCTTGGACCTGAGCCCAGTAAAGAGCCTTGGCTGTGTTTTGATGCAGACTATCAGAGTAGGGTGGCTAATTAGCTTGGAAGTGGATTAGTCTTGTCTTGAACTGTTGAACTCCACGATGAGCCCCTTGCTCAATTATTCACAGTTCTTGGGTCCCATCATAGTCGCTATGTAGCACTATATATCCCTGCTTTAGTCAGGGGCTCATGTGTCTAAGCGCCTGAGGATGATCTTTCCGCCTTTCAGTCAGCAAGCGTGGGCTGATGGGGATCTGTCCAGCGAAGCCTCATCCTTGCCTTTGACCAAAGTGGTCAGTTGGGATTTGCCACTTCTGGCGCCTCAAGTGATCAAGTTCCTAGAAGACAGTATCTTCGAATCCTCGAATGTGAACGACATGATGGCAGACCTGTTGGCAAATCCAACTGATTCACGGCATGATGTGGCATGCCGCTGGCTTAAGGTCCATGAATCCGAATGGGGACGCTGGATTCCAGATCGGAGCAGCTGCTCTCCGGGCCAGGGCATCTTCAACGAATTGTTGAATCAATACGTGCATTCAAGGTCAGGGAACATCTCGATGGTTGAGTGCAGACTCTGTCAAGCCGGTAGATTTTCCAAGCAGCTGTTAGATGAGCAAGGCCTTACCCATGCATGTGAGGCCTGTCCAGCTGGGACGAGCTTGACAGTCGCAGGTGCTACAGCTTGCGAGCCATGTGCCCGGGGCAAGTTCAAAAACCAGACTGGCACTGAAGACTGCAGCTTCTGCCTTCAAGGCTCATACCAGGACGAATTAGGCGCAGCAGAGTGCAAGGACTGTCCCAACAGCACCAGCACCTTGGTATTGGGTTCACCCTCTGCAACTGATTGTGGCTGCACAGTCGGCAATATCGACATTTCCGATGGGCAGGCAATTTGTGCTCCATGCCCCGAGGGCCTGGACTGTCCTTTCATGTCTACCTTAACGACTCTTACTGGGGCTTCTCCACGCCCTGGCATGGATGCGCCGACAGTCCAGCCAGGCTATTTCAGTACCGTGGGACAGCCACTGTCAACGTACAAGTGTGCAAGCAGTGCTCATTGTCCAGGAGGGCTGCCGAATACGTGTGGCTCTGGGTTGATCGGCCTTCCATGCAGTGAATGTGAGGCAAAGATGTACTGGAGTGGGAGTGCTTGCCTTCCATGTGCAGAATGGACTACCGCAATCTGGATTGCAGGCATTCTGCTCGTTTGCCTTGGTCTTATTGCGGCCTACTACTTCAAGAACTCTGCGGTCGCTGGCAAGCCGACCGTATCAAAGACCGCCACTCACAGCCGGGAGCTCCTCTCGATGACTGCAACTGGATCATTTGGGATAATGGTGAACATGATACAGCACGTAGGCCTGATTGGAATGATGCGCATCGCCTGGCCAGTGGAGATGCAAGGGCTGATGGCCTTCGCCAAGCCGTTTGCCGCTGACATCGACGATGCTTTGGCTTTTCCTTGCCTTCTAGAAGGCAGCCAACCGGTTGAGCGCTATGTAGCCTTAGTGCTTTTCTTTCCTTTTGGCGTGGCGTGGCTGCTGTTGTGTGGTTGCATCTCATGGATGACAAAGATACGGCCGTGGACACCAGCCAAGATGTACAACACCATGGGCCAATTCTTGCAGATTGGCTTCAGCACGATGAGCGGTGTGGCCTTGCGCCCCTACATTTGCTACGATCATCCTAACGGGCAGAGAAGTGTTGCGAGTTATCCTAGCATTTTCTGCGGCACGGAGGAACACCGAAACATGGTGCTTGCTGGTTCCTTGCTGTTAGCCATTGGTGTCATTGGCTTTTGGGTAGCCTGTCTGTATGCTGCGGTCTCTATTCCGCGCTGGAGCAGCATTGGCAATACAAAGTTGGTTCAGTCGTCCCACTTCTTGGTCTCCCGCTTCCGCTTGGATGTTTGGTGGTACGGAGTCCCGTTGCTTTTGCGCGGTCCTTTACTGGCGCTGTGCATTACGCTTTGGCCAAACACGCCTGCGTTTCAAGTGCTTTCAACCGGCATGATTCTGCTGCTGTATGTTTCTGTGGAGGTGAGGGCATGGCCCTGGAAGTCGCCCCTACTGAACGTGATTGATTACCTGATTTCTACAGGGCTGGCCGTCCTTTTGTTCACCGCAGCATTTTCCGTCCCATATGGCAGTGAAGATGCAAGCTACTTTCTGGCGCTTTTCAAGACAGGGTGCTTGGGCTCCTTGTTCGCTATTGCGTCGCTGGCGTGGGTATCGACGTCTTTGGCTTTTGCTTGCTCCCCTGGCCTGGGAAGCAGGAATGAGTTGAGAGTTGTGAATCTAGGACAGATGCCAGATTCTGAGGAACTGGCCAAGAGTCTGAAACTGCTGAGCGGAGCTTCGCATTCCTTCGAGAAGGAGGCATTGACCTCGACGTTGAATTCCATGGGTTGCTATGATTTGCAATTGCTGGAAAGATGTTTGGACCTCGTTTCTGAGGAGATAACGCCTTTGGCATGGACTACGTCATCACGTGTCAAAGCCGCTGCCTTCACAGACCCCGCTGTGAAGGCCACGGCTTTGCAAGGCTCTGGCTGGAGCTCTTGCAGCGCCTGGGTTGCTGTTAAGGAGCTTAAATTAAGTTACCATAATGGGTATATATAGTAAATAATAGGGTTTCCTCAACGTAGTAACTTAAATTAAGTTCCTTAACAGCAACCCAGGTGCATGCTTTGGTAGAACCCTGATCACGCACAGCGAGGCAGAGACACCGGAACTGTCAGGCGATGTGCCGGCAGAACCCAACGCTTTAGCTCCGGCTTTTGCTCAAGACCAAGAGGTGCAGAGTGCAACCGTGTCCGTTTAGAGCGCTGTAATTTGCTTGCGCGGAAGCTTTGTGTTCTAACTCCGCTCGTGAGTGTGGCTCGCCTAAAACTTTGGCGAGGAAGGAAGGCAAGATCATGCAGCTCAGGATGTCGCTGCTTTCCCAGCAAGATGCTGGGAACGTCATCCAGTAGCTACAAAATTAGGAGGTCACCACCGAAGTTGTGATGACAGCCATGATATCCATGAGGGCTTTAATCGCCTTAATCCAATCAGAAGCTTGGATGTTTGAGAGTTGAAGTTACTACTTCCCGGAGGCATGGGTCCTTATGGTCTGTGGCTCTGTCAACCTCCCTCACCCTGCAATGCTTCTTCATGGAGCTGTGAGCCTGTCGTTTCCAGACGGCCGTCAAAAAAGTGCATGCGCGACTGGCGTTCGCATTGATGGCCTCTATGTTCCTGCGCTGGCCCCACAGCACCCTTCGGCGCTTCTGGCACTACAGGGGCATTGCGTAGCCTTGGGAGCTAGACTCATGAGCTCCTGGTGACCAAGAATCTCTCAGACGGTATGGGGAGAAGTTCGAAGCGCTTTCAAGGCCACAGGTCCCATCAAGAGACGCTACCGTCAGTTGCTGCCTGCCAAAAAAACGGCTCCCATGCCCTGAATGCGTTCCTGCTCAAGACATGGCAGGCAACAAAGCTCAGGAAGGCGAGCGCAAGGAGGAAAGCAGTGAGAGTCGAGGAGCAAGGTGCGCGAAGAAGATGGGCTAGCTGCTAGCTACCTGACATATGTGCTCGTTTCAGGCATCTTTGTGGCAGATTTGCTCCTGTCGGTCCCGACACAGGTGGGCTCGCCAAAGCTCGCGTCGTTGTTGAGCATGCCAAGACTCCTCGCGCCGTGCGCTCGAGACCTAGCAGACAGACCTGCAACACTGCTTGTTGATGTGAGAGATTAAGCAGATGCATCATATTACGCTCTTGTTCATGACCGTCCAAGCTGTGGAGTCGGCTCAGCTATCAAAAGCCTTGATTGAGGCAGGGTGTGTGGCAACAGCATCGACCAGGGAAGCGTCCGCTGTGGTGTACAAGGCCTAGCTGGCTGATATGCCCTAGAGACCATACAGCACACTGTTCTCCACAGCTGCAGTTGCATCATGACTGTCGGTGCCCTGAAGCTGAGCACCTGAATATGCTTGTGGAGGCTACGCCGGGGGCCGCACATTGCAGCTTTGGGCGTGGACCACAAATTCTTCTTGCAGCCTGAGATGCCAGTCCTGGATTCCTAAAGCGTGCCTTGAGTCATTGAACAGCAGGATTGTCTTGTACTTACTTCTTGGAGTCTGGACCTTCTCTAGGCCCACGCCGCCTGCTTTCAGAAGAACATCCGTGCAGATTATATGCATCGGACCCAGAACGAGTTGCTCGCAGCTCGCGCAAGTTCAGGAAAGCCAGCAACTTCCACAATGTTGGAAGACGCCCCAAGGACGTGCCGCTGTCTCTGCAAAGCTACTGGGAGCAAATTGTCCGGGGCCCGAGCCTAGTCTGGGGGATGTTGCTATTGAGTTTCATAGGACCTGAGACCCCTGAACCCTAAACCTGAAAACCCTACTGTGCGCGCAGAGCTCCATATGTAGGGCGATCCTAAGGAAGTGGGGCAGATTCTCGTCGGCTTCGAGGCCGGGAAAATGCAATCCGGTGCTGCCCTACTTCGAGATTCACGAATAATCCCCTCTGCATAGCATAAAACCCCATCAGCCCTGTAACATTCAACATTCCTTACAGTACCAATTACATTATGGGGAAATGGTTGATACTACGCGGAGAGGGGGGTGGGGGGAATTCAATATTTTAGGAGGGGAGTCAAGGCTTATATAGGCGGTAGGGTAAGTATAGTTACGCTCTATGACGCTACTTACAATGAACCATTAGCCTCCAAGTGCCCCGAGGAGCCTTTAAGTTGTAATCCACTCCCCCTAAATTCCTATTGTAGTGCGGGATTGGGGGGTTAATATCAGGGTGAGGGGATTATTAATAGCAGGTTGGCAATCACAAGTCGTGGTCATGAGCTGAGCTTGCGGTGGTAGGCAGCCAGCAGACTCATGCGCAGGCCTTCTCAATACGTTTATTCCTGTTTTTCTTCTAGGCGGCTGCCACCAGAGGCTGCGCGCCCACGACCCAGGCGACGACAGGGCACATGACAGTCTAACTTCCTGAATAAGGCGTTATATGGGGGATGATCTATAGGGTTCCTAGTCGGAGGGTCATTGAGGGGGATCCCAGGAGTTTTGATTATGTCTCAGGTGACGAAGTGCTCGTGAGGATTCCCCAAATTTAGTTTAATTCTAAAACGGGTCGCTACACGGGGGTTCCAATCAGCAGACGGTACCGTATGCAAGTTTCTCCTTTTTTGGTCCTGCATGGGCGGTTCTCAGTAACTTTGCAGGGGGGGCCATGTAATCTCCTTTTATGGCTAAGATCCTGAGGGGCGCCCCATGTTGAGAAATCCGCACATCACCGACAGAGATGCGGAGCGCACTGCCATGCTGCATCGAAGATTAGGCGGATCAGAGCTATTTACTAATAGTGTAAGAGTAGACCAACCTTTGCTGCCACAGTGTGGCGACTCCACGGACCCGGGACATTTCCATGCCTGCACTTGTGCGATGCGCGTGTTGCCCCTAGTTTCAAGCTTACGCCACCTGAGGTCCTTGAGCATGGGGGTAAATCTCCCTTGTTTGGTGGTCGTGCTGCTGATTTTATGTTGACTTGCTGTTAATGCGCGCGCCCTTGCTCAAGAAATATCTGGACCGAAGTGTGCTCATAAACTCGCCCGTATGACAAGAAAGCTCAGCTTACGGCAATACATTCGGGCAGGGCTACTTGCTCCTTAATGGAGTTCCTGGACAGATTCTATAGGCTTCGGCCAGGAGCCACGCCAGGGCTTCTGCCTCTCCCTGCGCGACGGCAGATCTCTGGCGCAAGATGTTCCGCGAATCCTCTGTGGATTTGAAGGCTGGTTGCTGCTATGTTGCATGTGGTGTGCAGCTGCTGTTCGCAGCAGTGAGTTTGAAGCAATGCATGCTTGTAGTACAGGTGCATCAGCACCTATCGCCTAATTGACTGCAGGTCCAGTGGCTGGAGAAATGCCCAGGCCTCTGGCAGCAGCTACCTGCCACCTCCTGAGTTCAAAAAAGAGTTGGGAGATACAGACCAGCAGGAGAACCATGGGCTAGCGGGAGCAGGCGAAGAGACGGAGAAGAAGAAAGAATACAAGAGACTAAGAAGAATAAGAAGATACAGACCGAACACGGACCAGACCCATGGGGGAGCGCGCTCTACGCTGGAGGCAACTCCCACCCCAAAACCAAAGACGGAGAAAGAGAGACAGTGCTAGGCGAAGAAGAAGAAGGAGAGAGAGGGAGTGAGAGAGAGCAGATGTCAGACAATAATATGACTCGAGTAACTGGCTTTGGGCGTGACTCGGCTCAGCGAGCGATCCCCATCTCCAACATAAAGCCTAAACCCTAGCTAGAAGTAGATGACAATTGGTGCCTTTCCTGTTCTTCCCAGGCGCTGTTCATGCCTTGCCTGGAGTAAGTGGATGTCGCCAAGTCTTTGTTGAAGGATGAGCCTGCCAGGGACCAGGAAAGATGTGTGACTCAATGTGAGTGCTTAGATCCGCACCTGCTTCTTGTTTGGCTTGATTGGAAATGATCCGAGGCTCCGGGCCTTTTGGAGGCTTCCCTCGAGCGGCAGCGTGCTGAGGCGGCTGAAAACGAGCACTCGCTCCTCGCGCAGGCGCCAGAGACCGGAGCTGAGGTTTGACTGATCTCAGCTTCTTCGCTTGAGTGGCTCTACATCATATTTTGAAATTGCAGAACCACGTTCCGTTCGAAGATCTGGAGTTTGCCCGCGATATTCTGAATCAAGTGATGCCCATCTCGTCAACCCGTCTGAGCTTCTTAAGCCTGTAGAGCTTCCCCTTGACATCTCCAGGTTTCTCGTACCCAAGACTAAACGCTGGCAAGCTGAGTGTATGTGCACAGTGTGATGAGCCGCTCACTCGTGCATTCAAATAGGACATGTCAAGTCGACATGATGATTTTTTGAGGTAAAGGCTTGGATGTGCTGGGATATGATGGGCTTTATGTGAGATACACTCCTCTGGGGTTGGGTTAGGGGGATGACAAACAAAAGATAAATGGTATAATAGGGTTTTGGCTTAAGGCCTTTGAATATTAACCAGCTATATTGGGGCTATATTGTGATAATGGAAAATTAAATGGAAACTAGACACTACTATATTATTGAAACCATGTATTCTGTCCAGGGTTTGGTTCGCGGAGATTTGCTTAGTGCTGCCACCTGCTTGTCGTTTGGGGCATTCGTACGGCACACCGTGTCTTCGACAGACCCTGCAAAACTCCAAGGCAGAGGAAGGCAAAGCTAAGCTAAGCATCGGAAATTCAGAAAGTTGATTTTTCAAAGCAGAGTGTCTCTGAATCAACACTGGTTCGAGATCTTGTGTAAACTGGAGTGTCGTTGTTCTCATGGCACGCGAGAAGCACTCACAAAATCGTTACTCTCTGATGGAGTGCAGGCTCTCGTGCGCGCTCTCAATCCAAGCTGGTCCATAGGTTTTCGATTGGTTTTCGGCTGATGCAATCGGGCCTGAGAGAGAGCTGGGACAAAACAAATAACAGAGCGTTTGGCTTTAAAAAGCAACCCAGACTTCGTCGTTCTTGTCGGGCAACGTACTGCAGCAGCCTTGTGATCCTAACGCCCGAATGAGGCATGACAGTAGAGAGAGACTCGACTGAAAAGACTTTTTATCTGCGTTTAAACTCAAGCTTGAAGACCAGCATGCTCCCCACCGTGTCAGAATTCATATTTGGGGCGAGAGGAGCTGGCGCGGCTGCGCGAAAGCATCGCCGACGGTTGCACGGCGCCAGTGCCAGCTGCGGCAGCCAAGAGGGATGAGGAAATACGACAGCCACAGCCTTACCAAAGCTCACGAGAAGGGGTGACAGTTACAGTCGCTTAAGCTTTACTTGGCAACTTGACCGAGGCTCACCAGCGAGCTGGATCAAACAGAGAGGCTTCTCAGGTCGGCCGTAACCCACTTTGCTCATTCTTCCGACGCGGCGATGTAAGTAGTCACGCAGCACATTCCCCGATTTGACCAGCCTCAGTGGGTTGTAAGATGAGGATGCCATGCCGGCTACCTTCGGCGAGAAGTTCAAAGATGGTATCAGCATCGAGGTGGAGATTTCTGGATCGCTTCCATTTTTGCTTCAGTGAGCTGCATATTCAAATCCAATAGCCGTTAGAGTGAGTCCGCACCCCCTTTCAAGGTTGACTCAGAAACCTCTACAGCATTTAGCTGCCCAAAATGCCCGCGAGCTTGCAGGAAGAGTGTAGGCTTTGAGTTTACAGTCCCCCTTACCTTAGGTAGATAGCATCTTATTATAACATACCCCAAAGCCATATTCTATGTTCTTAAGAGCGACTATAACATGGCAATGTCACAAGAATGACTATTGGGGCTATTCTCTGCAGTAAATGCAATTCATGGGGATGTAGCACCCAATGGTTTGTGGAACAGAAATGGTAGTTTCCCTAAATAGGGGTACGGTTGTTTGCCCGGCCCTCAGAAATAGCGCGGAGTAATATAGACTCCAAAATATTATAACCCTTATCATTGGGACGCCCAAGTTGGTACCTCAATTTTGGGAAGCCTCCAAATGGGAGATATGGCCCTATACAACCCAACATAACCCTATAACTCCAATTCCTCTTTGCAGAGTACAGTATTTTGGGGTACAGAAATGGGAGAGGAAGATCTTGACATCCTGGCCTCAAAGTTTGTCCTCGATTGCCGCATTTCCAAGCTAGACCATGCCTCATGTGCAGCGAGGAGTGGCCGGCTGCATCAGTGAGAGTAGCGCGCGGGTGTGCATTAGCATGGCTTGCGGCAGAAGAAATGGTCTTGTGTCTTTCTGTCGTCTTTCTAGCTTGGTGGGAGAAATGCTCATACTTTCGGTTTTGGGTTGGAAATGGTGCTCGTATTCCATTTCCTGGGGCATTCCCGAAAGGGTACAAAACGATTGGTTTCCCTGCGACAGAGGGTACCTAACGAGGATTGGGGGGGGGGGGGGGTTTGGGCATTAGCC
>CAJNIZ010013213.1:6037-37043 GCA_905231905.1 Symbiodinium pilosum
TTTCGGGAATAGCTTAGGGTTTAGGGTTTGGGGCTAGCTTTCGAGGATGAAAATTTAAAGCTCGCGGAAGCCTATTAAGTCTCTACTTGCGGTGCCATTGAAATACGCCTCCCTGATTTCTAAGAGTAGTCGCGGAATTCCCTGGAAACGTCTGTCCACAACCTACCCTAAGGCTGAACCCCAGACCGTCTTGTGGATTTGCCTTTGCTGGCCCCCTGCAATGGACAATGTGATAACCGCATGATCAATCTCTGCCTTTAAAGGCTTGAGCCAGAATTGAAAACTGAGACCGAAGTGAGTTTGCATGTTAGGTTAGGGAACTGCGTGCCAAACGTCGCAAAAACATCTTAACTTTATTTGCCTAACTTTCAGCTCGAATTCTAATCCAAATTTCATCTGCGCATCTTCACTCTGGAAAAAGCTGGGACAACAAACAGGGGGTGCAACGCAAAAGCACGAACCCCGATAGAACCGTCTCTGGAACCCAATCCACTTTAGATGATCCACTGGGTCTAGTACAGTTTGGGCACAAGATGCACACAAGGTAATTCAAGGTACATCTCATTTGGGTTTTGGGTTTAGCGTTTGGGGTTTAGGGTTATAAAAAATGCCTTCCCAAGCTCTCAGCCCAAACCGTACTTGCAGGCTCGGAAGGACTTCGTAAGTATACTACAAAACTGTTCAATCAAATCCTTGCCGGGCCGCTCCCACAGCGGAAAGGTAGGACTCCGCCAAGAGCTTGTAGAAAAGCACCTGTTCCCAACCAATAATGGCGAATCAAATAGAAACCAAAATGGAGACCCTAGGCGCCTTTAAAGGGGTACATATGGATATTACCCCCAATAATGGAGAATCAGATGGAAATCAAAACGGAAAATGAATGGAAACCCTAGGTCCACTGCTTTGCTCTCTTGTGCTGTCGTTATTGGTTTAGGGTTCAGGGTTCAGGGTTAGGGTTTAGGGCTTAGGTTTGGGGACATTAACACCACCCACCCCCAAATATTGAATACTCCCAGGGTGTAGGGTTTCTGCCACATGATTGACCCCTCAACACGTAAAGCAAACATCTCAAACCCAAAACCCTGAACCCTAAGCCACGAAGCCCCAAAGCACTAAAACCCTCAGCCGGGCAAAAGACTGAAGAAGCCTCAAAAAAATTGCTCATACAATTCTTAAAACATTCCTTCGCATCACCAATACATGGAGCTTCATGGTTTGGTGCTTAATCGTAATAGAGGAGGCATGGGTATACAACAGGCCGTGCACCTGCCCTAATCCCTGAACCCTGAACCATAAACAAACACCTTCATCCCGAGACCCATCCCACAAGATCAGGTTGAGGATTTAGAGCATACGAGGGTTTAGGGTTCAGAGATCAGGGTTTAGGGTTTAGGGCCTAGGGTTCAGGGTTTAGGGTTACTTCCAAAAATCTGACGTCTCTTTGGGTACAAATTGTAATACGACACCTCTGGGGTACAAAAATGGAGTCCGAATCCGTGAGCCCCGATGCCCCCTTACGAACCTCCCCGCGAAAAAGGAATAAAAACAGGAACAAGAAGAAGCAAAGTGCGGGCATTTCCAAGAAGCTGTCCCCGCTATATGCTCCAAATAATGACGCTTACTCCAAAGCCTCCCAAATCCAAACCTCTAGATTTCTGAGCCCCTGAATTCTAACAATCTAAACCCAGTACTAAAATACCCAGAAATCAGACTAATCCTTTCACCCTGAATCCCTGAACCCTAAAACGCTATACCCTTTGCCGGAACCCCTAAACCGGACAAAAAAGAGACACTACTGTTCATGGAGGACATCTTGCACCACCTGAAGTCCCTAAAGTCCTAGGAATTACAATAGTTTAGGGCCCCGAGGTGGTGCAAGATTTCATCCATCAACAAACCCTAAACCCCAAACCCCAAACCCTAACCCCCTAACCCCTAAAGCCCTAAACAGGATCATCTCTATCCATCAACACGATGCAGTGAACATGGATCATTTGGGTCATTCCCCCTTACAGTAACTGTTACCACAATGGGTTATAGGAGTTATAAGAACCCCCTTAATAAGGCCCCTTTAAGGACCCAACCTAAACCCCAAACCCCAAACCCTAAACCCTAAACCCTAAACCTTAAACCCTAAACCCTAAACCCTAAACCCTATTACTGGGAGGGGGAATGACCCAATGGATCATAGTCTTGCCTTGCTGCTGTTGGCCTCCGGCGGAGTAGAAGTGCCGATCCTCGGGGCTCGTAGAGATGTAGGGTTTAGGGTTTAGGGTTTAGGGATCATAGGGATCATAGGGATCATAGGGGATCAATAGGGTAATATAAGGCTATATATAGGGTTTTATTGTAATATGAACGTGGCTGTTTCCCGACCCAAAAAAAGAAAACTGATTTTGGGAAACCCCTATGTGTGGTGTAGGGTCTAGGGCTTTAGGCTGAATTCGGACCTAGAAGGTAAGTTAGTTCACGTCTAGGGTTTTAGGGATCTAGAGGATCAACGGGGTTCTGAATTGTCAACATTTCGGCTGATACAGTAAGGGGGTGTAGGCTAGCTTACGAAGCCTCCGACCCTACAAGCAGAGCCCCAGCAGCTTCACTTCCTAGGGATGCACGGCTTAGGTTCCCAAAAATTAGGACCCCGTAACTATCACATTGCTACAAAATAAGGGTCCTATTTTGGAGGGTTGGGGCCGCAATCCTCTTATCATCATGGTGTAGAGGAGACGCCAGCCTCGGAAATCAACTTTGCAAGGACACCCTGGTAAGGCCGAGTTCAACTGTTACACTTACAGTGGCTAGACAAGTCTTGAGGATCAACTTGGGCGTTGAGGTGCAGGTACTCCAAGCTGATTCAGACATTCCTTCCATGTTGAAGCTTAGGGCTAAAGACGGGTCAGGAATGAATCTTTCTGGCTGTCATACTCTCATTGCTACGAAGAAGATGCACTACCCGCGCCTATGATTGATGGACAAACTCCTGCATGACCTTGCATCCTGAGCCCGCGGAACTATGCTAGTGTAGTATACAGATCATGCAGGATTTTCTCCGTTCACACTTCACCACATGCGCCAGGGGGTAAGCAGAAACGCATGACAGAGTGCAAGCGAAATTCGAGGAGATCAGGAGAATGCGGCGACCATCAACGCCACCTTGGTAGAGGTCTCCCAGAATCAGAAAGTTCATGGATTCAAGGGACGAAGGGGCTCAGTTGCGCGGAGAAAAAGAGTTAGCCCCTCGAGGGTACGGTAGGGGCCTAAATAACTACCAACATTGTCTGTACTCCTTTGAGGCCGATTAGATCAATCTAGAACCCTAATCCCGCATTATCTTGGCTTCTATATGAGAGCTAACGCAGGTTTAGACTGGGAAGTGGAGCTTGTTTTGGGGTTTAGGGTCTAGGGGTTTGGGGCTGAGCTTGGTCCAAGTGAGTAGCATGGTCATGGTTTTGGAAGTTGAACCAGTAAGATTGCACCCCTCCTACAAAACTTTACTCAAAGTAAGGATGTAATCTTACTCCATATTAGGGACTATAATACCCAAAAAGTACTTCTCAATCCCTAAATGGTCCACTTCAAGATTAATTTTCTTTACCAGTGATTCTCCACTATTGGGAAGTATCCCTATGAGTCTCTAAACCCCCTAAACCCTAAACTGTAAGCTAAACCCTTAAGATACAGCTCAAGTGCTGCCCACGCTTCCCCCAAAGATCCCATACTAAGCACCTCCCTTTTGAGGCAGCTATAGGTTGGCGGTTTAGGCTGTAGGGTTTGAAATCTAGGGTTTAGGGTGTAGGGTTTAGGGTTTGGGGCGTAGGGTTTGCATCCATGCTCTGGGCTTATGCAACTTCATATCCGAAAATAAGTAGTGTACCATCCTGGCAGCACACAGTGGGCTTCGATGATTTGAGGGATCTTTCGGGAAGTGTAGCTATCAGTGGGCACAAAGCTTGCCTTATAAACCCTAATGATTACGTAAGCTAATGTCTGGTGTGTTCATAAGGGACGAAGAAGCTGTGTTCTAAGGAGTTCCTACCACACTGCCTCGAGAGTCTGTGGGACTTAAAAGAGAGAGTAACAGTGGGATAATTACTGTGATTACGTGGCTTATACGTGTTATGAGAACACTTAGCAAGTCCCTCCAGACCCTCAAATTCTTAATTCTGTGGAGTATCTGAAAAATGGGGGGGCTCTCGAGACGCCAGACTATAGGATGTCTACAAGGAGGATTATAAGGGGATGAGGTCGCCAGAAAATTGTTCTATAGAAGGTATTTTGACAGACACTTATCTAGAGAAAGATCAACATTTTAGCCTTCGAGGGTCCTGTCAGCGATCAAAAAAGAAGGTTTGGATTCACTCAGGTCATACTGTTGATGCTACAACTGCCTACCCTATCACATGACCCAAAGCTCCATGACGATATTCTATGGAACTCCTACAGTTCCCACGGTTTTGGGTACGGCCAGGCATTTAATATGAACAAAATGTCGGAAGTCATTCGTCCGGCTGCAAAAGCCCAGAAGTATCAGTAAGAAGGGTTTAGGGTTTAGGGTTTAGGGTTTAAGACTGGGGCTTACGATTTCGGGTTGTTGATCCTATGGAGCAATATGAACCTATAGTCTAAACTCCTAGTATCCCCCTTCATAACCCCTAGACTAGTTCCCTATATAATCCATTATATAAGCCCCCTTTAGGGAGTTTAGACTATGGTTCATATTTGGGCCGACATCTGGGCTTGTCTTCCCAATCTTGATTGGCCTTCAGAGCCCTTTCGAAAAATAGTCGCGGTTTATGGTTTAGGGTTTAGGGTTCAGGGTTTAAGGGTTTAGGGCTTAGGGTTTAGGATAGGGTCCTTACGACACCATGAAGGGAAATATTTCCCAAAACTCCGTATCCCCCTTAATAACCCCTATAATACTCCCCTATATAATCCCCTATGTAACCCCCTTTGTGGAGTGTAGACCCTAAACCCTAAAAAACCCTTTAGACTCCCAGCTCGAACTCTCAGCTCGAACTCTCAGCCAAATTGCCACGCAGGAGCGTTTCTACCTGCGAGTTGTGAATTTAGCAGACAGCTCAAAATTACTGGCTCTTAGTAGGGAATAAGGGAAAATTATATAGGGTTTAGGGTTTAGGGTTAGTAGGGAAGAAGGGAATATTATGTAGGGTGTAGGGTTGTAGGGAATAAGGGAATGTGATTTAGGGTTTAGAGTTTAGGCTTAGTAGGAGCACAAGGGAATATAATTCCTCTTTAATATCTTCCCTTACTCCCTACTAAGAACCAGCAAACAAGAGGTGAAGTAGAGGAAGGTAGGGCCTGGAAAATAAGCAGGGTTTAGGATTTAGGGCTTATCCACAATAGGGTTTCCTTGATCCACTTACCTAATCGCACCTTTTGAGCCCGCGCTGAGTCTAGGGCTTAGCGCTGACAATTGTCTGCTAGGCTGGATCATGAGTTAAGGGTTTACCGAATCAGGTTGAACTCGACAGTCTGAACCAGAATAGGTCCATTCCCTGAGTATGGTTACATGCTTACGCCGGCTTCAACACGAAGATGTTTGCGGACTTGTACATTCTGCGAACGTACTTCTGGGGTTGAAATCAAATGTATTCTCAACCCCTGTCTTGCTGGCGTGCGAGGCAGTGAGGAGCTCTCTACGCTAGAAATGGAAGGCCTTCGCGCAACAAAGACTGAGTTAATCATCACTTTAGCTGTTTTTATGTGAGCTATAGTCTAGACCCCTAGTCTTCCGCTTAATAAGCCCTATAGTAGCCCCCTGCAAAATACCAATATACCCCCCGCTTTAAGGAGTTCAGACCCTAAACCCTAAACCCTAAATCCCAAAACCTTGAGATTCCGGCACCGTGAACCAAGTAATCACGAGGTAACTCATGAATAACTGTGTAAAGGCCTAGGGTTTGGAGTTTAGGGTTTAGGTTTGATGGAGGAAAAGCCCAGACCTCTGAATCTGTTTTGGTACTGCCGTTTATTAGGCTAATTGGTTTACAAGTGGCCAGAAATGACCTACATGACCTCCGCGAGCGCTCTGACTCGATCTTGGTAGGTGTCACACCGATTCTTTCGCGAGCAAACCCAACAACAGCAAGATCAACACCACAGGGCCCAAAATGAAAGAAGTACCCCTTCCGCCACAACGAAAGATTCTAGAGGCATAATTGTCAGAAACCCCAAAGCCAACGCCAGAACTCAAAATCCCCAAATCCTAACCCTAAATCCGCGAAACCCAATTATAATACAGTAGTTTCCAAGTTCTTTTCCGGTATCGCTACATACCCCATCATATACCCCTAAACCCTAAAACCTAAACCCTAATCCCTAAACCCTAAACCCTAAACCCTAAATACCCCAATATATTGTCACTATACAATTCCTATACGACCCAGGAGTGCCCCGAAGTTTGAGACAGCCCCGCTTCGCCTGAGTCTTCACGCCAAGCCATTCTACTTCCTGGGTTCAGGGCTTCGGGAGCTAGTTATATATAGGGTTATTTTAAGGTTATATTGGGCTTATATAGGGTTATATTCGGGGTTATATTGGGATTATATAGGGTCATATGGGGGTTATATTGGGATTGTATAGGGTTAGATTGGGGTTATACACGTATTATATAGGGTTATATTGGGGTCATATTGGGATAATGGAAAAGAAAATAGAAACTACTATTTAGGGTTAAGGGTTTCGGGTTATCAGGTTTACAGTTTGGAGTTTAGGGTTTCGGGGCTTAGGGTTTACGTCTAAGGACTTCGTAGTTTAGGGTATATTGGGGTCATATTGGGATACCGAAAAAATGGAAACTACTATAGGGTTTAGGGTTTCGAGTTATTTCGTTTAAGGTTTGGAGTTTAGGGTTTAAGGCTACAGGTTTAGGGTTAAAGGTTATGAGTTTAGAGTTTAAGGTTTAGGATTTAAGCTTCAGGGTGTAGGGTTTAGGGCTAAGGTCATACAGAAACCAGTGTATATGTTTCTGTACAAAACCCCACATATCTTGTAAATGATCTGCACATAACCCCTAAGCCAGAAAATGCTGAAACTGCCTGCTCCTGAAGTCGAGGAAAGGGTAGCTGATCAAGATGCTGCATCTCAACATAACCCCCACCCCAACTCCCACCACGCAAAAAAGGCCTAAACGGGCTCTGAGTAAGCCCCGCAAAAAAAAAAAAAAAANNTATATATATATATATATATGGTCTAAATAACCCTTACATTCGTCCTATTTGGACCTTGTTTGAAACGAATTAGAGCGGGCTAGTACACGATTACATGAGTGTAGGGTGTAGGGCTTTCACTGATGAAGAAAAGAACTTGAGCTGTCAGCCTTGACGATCTTCTCGCTTTCAGTGCCATACCTTGATGCCAAATGACTTGTACTTCAGGGTGTAAGGTACGGCAAGGTACATTGAAGACCCCCCCAAGTTATTCATGAATAGGTTCCCTTACCAGAGGTTGACAATTATCCCAAAACGCCACCTAGAATACAGTCTTCATGCATAGTTA
Organism: Symbiodinium pilosum; assembly: GCA_905231905.1. NCBI lineage: Eukaryota > Dinophyceae > Suessiales > Symbiodiniaceae > Symbiodinium > Symbiodinium pilosum. The sequence goes on from CAJNIZ010013213.1 coordinate 13,556, forward strand.
CATGTGGATCACGATGCCCTCTCTCGGGCCTTTTTACTAGGGAGTCTACTGCCTTGCCAGAAATGGACAAAGCAGGTTCAATCGCACATACTGTTGACGGAGATACATGGAGATAGTCTTGCACCTCCTACGGTCCCCATAATCTCCTAGCTGCCGCTGTACATGGCACTCAATGTGATGAAGGAGTATTTAGTCTACCATATTGTTTGGACCATAGAAGGAATTGGGGCCGAAACCTAAACCCTTAACCCCAAACCTTAACCCCATAGACTTATGGTATAACTTACGGTTTCGTGCAGCGCACTTTCACAGCGCAACGTTTCCCCCTTTGCACCTCAAATCGGGATCATGCCTCGGAGCTAGATGCAATCAAACTTGCTGGTGGTCAGTAGGGAACAAAGGAAGATCATCCCTGTAAGATATTCCCTTATCCCCTACTAACCCCCAGTATTTAAAGGCAATCTGTCAACAGCTCCATCCAACTATCCATCCCCACAAACAACGATGCCATCAAACCCAAGCCGAAAAAACGCGCATGAGCTTTAAACTCCTAGTATCACCCTGAATAAACATATAAAAGTCCCCCTATATAATCCCTTATGTAAATCCCTTTCAGGAATTTAGACCCTAAACCCTAAATCCTAAATCCTAAATCATGTATCCTAAACCCTAAACCCTATATAACCCTCCTCTAGGGATTATGGCTCACATGGATTTCGGATCCGTGTAGACCCTGATTAAGGGGACACCCGTCTCGACAAGGCGGCTTTGAGGGCTTCATGTCAGTTTAGGTTTAGGGTTTAGGGTTTAGGACTTGGGTTCAGGGTTTAGGGCTTAGGGTTTAGGGCTTAGGGAATAGAAGCTAGAAGATTTGAATCCCGCAGGCCTAAGTCTGAGGGAGCGGGGCATGTTTAGCTAGAGTCTAAAGTCCTATTTTCCCCCTTAATAGGCCCTATAATTCTCCCCTATATAATCCCCTATGTAACCCCCCTTTGAGGACTTTAGACTATGTCTCACATGGATCATCCAATTAAGATGCTCCAACCTATTGGGCTTTGCTAAGGAATGTTGATGGGTGGCCATGTAAGGCGGATCCACATGAAATTTCCTTTAAACCTCCTACTATGGAGTCACTTCGGGCTTCCATAGGGTTTAGGGTTTGGGGTTCAGGGTTTAGGGTTGAGGGTTCAGGGTTTAGGGTTGCAGGCCAGGCCGCACACCAACAGCAATCGCCAAATGGGTCACCTGAGCTATAGTCTAAACTCCTAGTATCCCCCTTACTAACCTTTATCATACTCCCCGCTATAATCATCTATATAACCACCTTTAAGGAATTCAGACTAGGGCTCACCTGGATTTTTTGCGCGAACCTTTTTAGGCCGGTAGAGTGCCAAGCTGGCAAGGCCGTAGCCCCAAACACCCTAAACCCTGAACCCTAAACATAAAACCCGAGGGGATTTGTGTATATCTGTGTACATGCTACGTGCAGGTGCCCCAAGGCAGGATTTCAGGGTTTAGGGCTTAGGGATACTTACACAAACCCCGTAAAGCAACCCCTCAGCAGCAGCACCCAAGGAAAGAACCACACTGGACTTACCTTTGGTTAGCTGGGAATGAAGGAATGCAAAAGAACATGGAACCTACTATAATGGATTATTTAGGGGCAACTATGAGGATCCATTCCTTCAATCCTAGCAAACCTAGGAGAGTTGAAGCTACCACCAAAATGTACTGGTTCTTGGGGTGTGAGAGGGACTTCGTAAGTATACTTTCCACCCCCGTTTATCATATAAGAGCCCCAAGTATCCCCATTATTAGCCTACTTACAAGTCCCGCGACCCTCCAAGTTCGTAGTAGGGAATAAGCGAATCTGTTGTATACGTGATATACAGGGATGGTATTCCTTAATCCCTACTAAGGACAATTAAGAAAAAAATCTACAGCTGGACAGCACTACACGCCTGGTTCGAGCTGTACCAAAGAACCCTCAGGCAACTACGCCTAAGATTGTTGAAAACCAGGGTTCCTGGAATCGAGCTTAGGGTTTAGGGTTCAGGGTTCAGGGTTTAGGGTTTAGGGGGTTCCCCATCAAAGATTCTATACTTCTCGAACTACTCACCCGGGATTTTTTGAAACCAAGCGTTTTTGAGGTTGAGCTTGAAGAACTGCGCCCGAAGTCGGAAATCCCTTTTACCCCACACCCTAAACCCTAAGGTTTTTTCCAGGCTTTAAGGCTTGAGGGAGGCGGGGTCCTTCTTTTCAAGGAACCGGCTACTTGAGGGTTGAGGGTTCTGGGGGTTTAGGATTTAGGATTTAGGGTTTAAGGTTTAGGGTTTAGGGTTTAGGTGTGCACTGGCTTCAATTTTTCATGAGAATGTAAGACGCTCGTCATCAGGTCCATCCCCCCTACAGTAGTAGCCCTTAAGTTTGAAATTACGGCCTTAGTATACCTACAATAATCCTTTGTGGTACCCATTACTGGGCGGGGGATTCACCCAAACTCTTCAACTATTTCAAAGCTACAGCGGCCTCAGGATTTTCAAAAGGGCATTCAGTTAGTAGGGAATAAGGGAAAAAGAGATTATATGGGGACTATAGAGTTTAGGATTTAGGGGTATCTAGGGATCATCTGCGTGACTGTACAAGCCACACAGATTGCAAACCACTCGCGGGAGTCGCAGGCTGAAACACGACAAAATACACCTGAACATCAAATAATCCTGACGCCAAAGCCCACAGCATTAGAGCCCATACCCTCAACCCCAGACGCTAAACCATAAATACTCTAGTAATCGTCATGTCCCTTTCCATTTCCTCTTGGCTCAGCGACCAACCCCAGACCCCAAAGCAAAGGTTGCTCAGAACCAGTTGCTCCATCGAAGGCGGCAGACAGCGTCGAAGCCTGGCGCGGCAAAGCGATGTTCAAGTTTGGCGGTTTAGGGTTTAGGAGTTGGGGTATAGGATATAGGTCGGGTACCGACTCCGCCCAGTAACAGTCTATAACAGGGTCGTATCAAGGGCTGTAGATATTCATATAATGAGTACTATCCAACTCTTACATGGTGGGGGCGATACCCAAGGTGTAGGGTTTTGGGCTAAAGTTTTCAGGCTAAGAAAACAACGCTCGGCAGTTTCTCATACGAGCGTGGTGTTAGAGAGCCTGCGGTTTGATTTATTGTTGAGCCGCCCAGCCTTTAAATAAGAACATATAGTCCCCCTTAACTAGATAGAACATGCTTTGGGTATGTTATAATAAGATCCACCTATACCCCACATTCTATCTACTTAAGGGATACTATGAATGTACGTAAAGGTTGAAGGTTTCAGTTTGATGCTTTGGGCATTTTTGGGTGTGGGGATTCCCTGAAAGGGATATGGCAGTTTCCCAAAATAAGGGGACCCCAGCATAGACCCAAATATATTGTAATCCTTATTATGGGGACCCCAGAAAGGTACCCTTATTTTGGGAAACTCCCATATTTCTTCTATGTCATACGGTCTTTCCCTCCGGAATGAAGTGAACAGCTTCAACACGAATGTAGCTGCATTGAAACAGGATAAAGTTCATGGGACTTGATCTCTGTCTTTGGGCATACCAAGGTTTTTGCAAGGAGTTTGTGGATGCTGGTGCCTAATTGTCTTGCAGAACCATGAATCAAACCCTAGGAGAAGCTCGTAATTTTCAACGGTTTTTTTGCATTCGATAAAATAAGATTAGAAGTAGTGGCCTCAAATATGTGTCCGTAATCCTGAGGCCCCTACACCCCAAAGATGTACCATATATATAGATATGTACATGTGAGCTACAGTCAATATTTCAGGCACAATAAGTGGACGTGGGCTCCTTTCGGGAAATATTTTGGGAGTTATTCTCAACTACCTAAGGGACCCCTATGTCCACCCTTAGAGCCCCAATATTAACAGCAGCTCATGTAAATCTATGTAGGTATACATACACACCTCAAAAAGGCCCTTGGACCCCCTCAAAAAAGGCTGAGGGACGCATGTTAGCGGGCCGTACTTCCACCCTAAACCCATTTTTTGGATTGTCGAACAAGCTGATCACACCACCAGCAGCCCCGGTATATCTTAAGCATGTTAGATATATTTGGAGTGAGTCGGGGGGGTTTAGGGTTTGGGGTTTAGGGATAACGCGTCTTCAGCGCTTGCAGAACCCCAAACTGCTGGGTAGTCCTCACATTAACACCCGGAAGCTACGAGGTTCCCCGTCAGAGGTCGCTCCAAAACATTAGGACGGCACCCACCCTACGTCTTAAATACAAAGCCCCCTAGCTAACCTACCTTTCTGTCTGGATTCACGGTGTATCACACTCTTCCGTACTTGATGGCGACTATGTTGGAACCATGAAATCTTAACCCTCAGCCCTCCACCAAAAACCCTCAGCCTGTGTCACATCACCCTGGTAGATGCCTTCAGACGCATCCTCAGTCGCAAGAAGACAGGGGTTCAGGGGTTCAGGGGTTTAGGGTTTAGGGTTTAGTGAAGGTGAAGAGCTGAGGGTTCAGGGTTTAAGGCTTGGGCCTTTGGGTGTAGGGCTTTTCGGTTCCGGGCTTATGATCTAAGGTATTTAATATAGGGAGAATATAGGGTAATATAGGGATAATGGAAAAGAAAATGGAAACTACTGTTTAAGCCTTAAGCAGTCGTTTCCATTTTCTTTTCCATTATCCCTTTTATAACCCTGATATTCTCCCTATTTTAAATAGGGGTCTATATTATTGTTTCGGGTTTAGGGTTTAAGGCGGCTGAAGCCTCAAGGGGAAGCGGCTCCCCGTTGAGCGAGCCAAGGCTCTGCATGTTGAACAGATTCAAAATTTGAAGCTTGAGATATCTAAGTTGGGTTTAGGGTTTAGGATTTAGGGTTTAGGATTTAGGGGTTAGGGGTTTAGGGGTTTAGGGTTTAGGGCTTGGGATTTCTAATTTTAGGGACCTGGGCTGGAGGAGGGGCCTGATGTTCTAAGGTTCCCGCTCGGCTGCAGGTTCCAACCTAACCTTTCCCCACCAGATATTGAATACCACCACCTTCAACTACCAAACATGTTCAGCTATGTCTACGGGCTAGTATACGGAGTATGTAACATGAGGAGGAGCTGGGGCGGGTGTTTACTACTGGAGGAGGGGAATAGGCTCGCAATCACAAGTCACAATCTCCTCTCAAACCCCTGAAGTTAAGTCCCAAATATTACGCAGACTGCGCGATGAAGCCCAAGAATTAAGCGCTCCAAATCTTAGACCTACGCCAAAAGCTCCAAAGGTCTATAGTGCCCATAGAACGGCTGCATTTTCCTTGCACAATGGCACTTCATCATCCTGCGAGAGAGCCGAAACCTCGAAAAACAAGCCCCAAAACCCTCTCCCCGGTTTCGGGTTTACGGGGTTTGGGGTTAAGGGGTTGAGGGTTTATGGGTTAAGGGGCTTAGGGCTCGGGGGTTGCAAGGGTTGAGGGTTTAGGCTCAGCGGTTCAGGCCTTCCCTGAAATTGAGGTCATCTACAGGTGGGTAGTCTCCATAACCTGGGTTGCTGTTAAGGAATTTAGAGTACGTTAATATTGCGAGGAAGCCTTTGAACTTACTATATACCCGTAATATGGTAATTGAACTTAAGTTCCTTAACAGCAGCCCAGTAGCACTCCCGTAAGGACTTCCGCAAGGCCTTGCGTCTCAGGAGCGGAGAAGTCCAAGGGGAGAGCACCCTTCTGGATCTACAACCCTAAACCCTAAACTCTAAACCTGAAACCTTAAACCCTAAACCCACCCAAAATGGACAAGTCTTTAGGGTCGAGGTCTTAGGGTTTAGGTAAAGTCTACACCCCTGCAACCCCTAAACCATAAACCCGCACACCATGAGGCCCCCACACACTTCTGGCAGCCCAAGAGCTCTCGAGCCTATGCGGGGTAAAGCAAATAGCAAAAGCTCGGGGTTTAGGGGTTTAAGTTAGGAGGACCCCCACCCTGTAATAGTGGTATAGTAGGAATATAGTAGGACCTTAATATAATCCCTATTATCCCTTATAATCACTATTACTGGGTGGGGGGTCCACCTAAGGTTTAAGGTTTAAGGCTTTGTGTCCATGGTCGAGGGTTTGGGGGTTACAGTGTAGGGGTCTTGAATTGGGGTTTAGGGTTGAATGGCTTGTGGGTTGAGTTTAGGGCGTCGGCAAAACGACGTAGCAGCCGGTATATACAATACAATCAACTGTTGGGGAGGTGAAGTGCGAAAGCATTCTGCATAGGCTATAGGGGAAAAACTCTAGGTCTTGTATTGGGGCTTGTCAACAACTGTGGTCTTTTTTTGTATGGATCCTATTGGAATACACCCCCGAATCTTTAGGGCACTCAAAACGCAACCACACAAACTCACACAAGGTCAAGACATGTCATTGTCCATTGTCTTTTCCTCATTGTGGTGGCCTAACTCTACACCTAGGGCTGATTATCCCAAAGAGTTCCAATCTTAGGCCCTAAGCTCCTTGTACACCTGAAGCTCGAACCCAACAACGGGACTGACAGCGGTTGGCGCTTAGGGCTTTGTGGAGGAATATGGGTTGAGGGCCTCTTTGCTGAAGGAGATCTTGCTATTGAAATCCCCTACTGGCACAACCCCCCCAAGCCCCGCCGATAATAGAATATCTGCTACGTGAGTGTTCATATGGCGTTCCAAAAGTTTTGAGCTACCGGGCCTTTCAGCATGTTGACTGGAGTGCAAACATCTTGCGGAGCAGCGGAGGGGCCCCACATGCCGTTTTCCCTGGCCCTATAGCGGAGCAATTAATACCCTGTTTTAAATATGATACTATTTAGTCCCAGTGGAGGCCCCAAGGCTCAGTGTTAGGAATCTATGGGGAGGAAGGGCTGTTACTGCTGTGCCCAGTTGGACAGAATACCTAGTTTGAGAGAGTGGGTCGAACTTTTGGAACGGCGCAGTATTAGCGGGACGCGCTCGTGGAACCTACGCTGAGTTCATGCATCGCTCTCTAGCCACATTGATCTATGAGGTAGTGCAAATTAGACTCAGCCTACTTGCTATTGTACTGCTTGTGATGATTTTGCATTCTGATCCTGCACTAACCACACTCACTACAGGCAAGACCCCAAATGGGGGTTTCCAAAAACATGAGTCCTAGTGCACAAGGGCTGCCATAACTCTGGGCGCCGGAGACTTTGCCGATGACCTTCTGGCCTTCTGCAATCGGCTGCGCCACCACTTTCCGTCCAACATCCACTTCGCTGGTGCTGAACATTGCCTTCAGGACTTCGCCAGCCCAACTCATGTCCAGGCGGCGTGGCCATCGGAGACCGGCGCTCTCCTTGGAGGCACCATGCCTCTTGGGCCCTGCCACACTCCGGTGACCAGGGCCGGCGCGCACTCTCCATTTGGCTGGCGCAACATTGGTGGAGGCCTGCAGCGCGAAGAAGTGCAGGGTCCATTTCGCTCGCTGAGTGCAGCCTTGGCGAGGGCTCCATCAGCAAGCACAATCCTTTGAACAGCGAGCTCATGGCCCAAGGATTCGTACCCTAAACCCTTTGCTATACATATCCTACACCCTCCACCCTCTAAACCCTACACCCTCTAAATTCCTAAACCCTACACTTGTAAACCCTAAATCCTCAACCCTAGACCCTACATCCTCAACCCCAAGTCCTGAACCCTAGATCCTAAACCCTAAATCGCAAACCCTACATTATGAATCCTAAACCGTAAATCTTGAGCATTGAACCCGACAACGCCCCGTGCCGCCTTTGTCACATTGCGCACCAGCGCGCGGACAGGCTCAGATTGCCGGGCCTCTCAGGTGGGTTTGGGTGGCTTGGGGTTTAGGGTTTAGGTCTCTAGGGCTTTAGAGGTTTGGGGCTCCAGTGAGGTGTAGGGTGCAACGGCTGCTAGTTCAGACTGCTTGGTAGTTTGGTTAGGAAAAGGGACAAGAAGCATGATAAGAGCCACATATAGAAGAAAACACCACACAAAATCACCAAAAAAAAATCCGGCTGCTTACCCCAAACCCTAGACCCTACTTCAGAACTTCAGAGCGAAGTTGTTGGGCTGATGCGCTGATCCAAGCGTCAGTGCTGTGGCAAGGGGTTCTTCAGCCGGAAGCTCGGCATTAAGGGATTGCATTGGGATTATAGAAGGGGGTTTAGGGTTTAGGGTTCAGGGTTTAGGGCTTAGGATTATTGGATTTAGGGTGTAGGGTAAAAAACTATAATCGAAATACTAATATTGTTAACATATGAACAATAGTAGCAATACTAATACTGTTGCAGAATTGAGGTGGGGGGGTATGTCACGCTATTACTGCCTTTGGATTGGAAAAAACTCATGTGAGCAGTTCTTCCGCTCCACTAAACTCCGCTCCAAGCTAGTATAATGCTGGGGTTTAGGGTTTGGGGATTTGGGATTTATGGTTTAGGGTTTAGGGTTTAGGGTTTATGGTTTAGGGCTCAGGGTCTCACTTGCCAGATGTACGTCGTAGAGCGCAACAGCGTTGCGAATCTGATGCAGAACCTTCACGTCCCCCAAATGGTAGCCAAGAACTTCGTCTTCTGGGGGCTCGTTACAAGAAACCCCTGAACTCTTACAAGAGACCAAGAACTAAATGACCCAACAACTGAAAGTGTTAAAGCATTGCCCTTGAGCGCTGAATAACTCAAGAAGCTCTAGATTAAGGTGTGGGGTTTAGGGCTCGGGCTATAAGGTTTAGGGGTTAAGGCTTAAGGTTTAAGGTTTAGGGTTTTGGATTTCGTGCTTAAGGTTTAGGAACAAGCCCCCAAACGACTCCTACGGCGGAAACGGTGCTTTTAGGAACCTCTTTCTCATCCTAGGCTCCCGGATGATCCGTAGCAATAGTAATAGAGGGGTTTAGGGTTTAGGGTATAGTAGTAATATTAAGAATGAGATTGGTGATGGATGAAATCTTGCACCACCTAATTAAGGGCCCTAAACTACTGCGATTCCTAAGATTTCCTCCATCAACAGTTACTGTCATAATAACAGTAGTAGTAATAATAACAATAACGAAATGGTATAACAAGTGATAACGGTAATAATCGTAAGGATGGCAATCAAAGTGCGAATAATAAAAAGGAGAATGATGATGATAATAATATTAATGCCAAAAGACACTAATCCTGATAATGGTCATCATCGTAGTACTACTAGGGGCCCAACTGGTATAGATGCAGGAGCCCTATCAGAATTACATCTTATGGCTTTATAGGGGTTATAATTATATACTATTTACAGGAAAATCCTAGCCAAGCTCCTTCAGCGACAGGTACAGCGCCCGACCAGTGCGCCCAGTAGCACCTACGAGTTGAAGATTTACAGGCTAGGGTTTAGGGTTTAGGGTTTAGGCTCAAGGCGTCGGATCCAGGAGTTTAGGGGGGGCTGAGTGTTTAGGGTTTTGGGGTTTAGGGGTTTTGGGCTTTAGGGGCTTAGGGTGTTTTGGGCTTTGAGGTTTAGGAGCTTAGGGTTGAGGGGTTTGGGGTTTAGGGGTTTGGGGGTTTAGGGGTTTTGGGGTTTAGGGGCTTAGTGTTTAGGGGTTTTGGAGTTTAGGGACTTGGGGTTTAGGGGCTTGGGGGTTTAGGGGATTTGGGGTTTTGGGTTTAAGGGTTTAGGGGTTTAGTGGCTTAGGAATTTAGGGCATAATGTAGACTCCTGAGAGAAACAACCCCCTCCTGAAAGGACCTTAACATTAGGATTCCTCATAAAATGCCTAGTAGGGGGTCCACATTTGGAGCCAGGGGTTAGAGACGTAAGTTTAAAATTCAAGTTTTGAGGTTTAGGATCCCTGGGTGAAGGTCTAGGGCGCATTTCAAGGATTGGGGATGTAGGGTCGTGCATTGTGAGGTGATAAGCTTTGGTATCAGATAGGCCGTAGGAGCCAGTGTCCGGCTGGTGCTTCCGGGTGGGGTGGAGGCAATACACCGATACTGCTTTGGGACATTTAGAGTTGAGGGCTTAGGGCATTCTACGAGGATTCTTGTGAAGATCCAGTTCCCAACTGACCTTGAAGCATCAGTAAGTCTCGGGCTCACTGTTGCCGCCATCTGGGCCGGGGCTGAACTTCATTATGGACTATATTAAGGACTACGTACACTAAACTAGAAGAAGGGACCCCTACGTCCACTGTTAATTGGTCCCTTAACAAGCCTCATATTCACAATAGCCCACATGACTGACGGCCTCAACGGTTTGAAACCTAGGTAGTTCGTGCGACAGCTTTGCAGAGGCTGGAGGTAAATTTCTCATGTGGTTTAGCCTCCTTACACGTACACAGCACGAGCAAACCACAATGACCGTCTCATGGCATCTACACCATAGTCCTCAGGTACGTTCTGCCAGAAAACCTGGCTGTCAGACTTGGAACATAAGTGTTACTCAAAATTAAGGGCCCTTTGGAACACTGGGGATATCTAAGGATCAGAGTCAGGATTCTATAGTTCTTGTTTCCAGGAACTCCCGAATGTCTGCGCCTGTGACCAGGAAATCCGCAGAAGCGACGTGGGTGGCTAAAGCCACGAAGAGGAAACCTGAGATGTCTCCAGTTCTTCTTTAAAATTTTGATTGCAATGAAACTTTAAACTGGAAAACCGGGGGGTGTATTTCCGATATGCACTGTATCCTGGCTGCTTCTGTGCACAAGATAGGCACATGACAGCTGAAATGCCACTGAGAAGCAGAGAATCCGGGAGAATGTGATTACAAGGTTTCGAGCGCATTCCTCTTACCTAGCCCTACACCCTAAACCCGAAACCCTAAAACCCTAAAATCCAGCTGCAGCTCGTTGGACCCAGCATTGCTGATGGTTTAATTCCCATGTTCTTTTTGATCTGATTCAGTTAATATGGAGATTATAGAGGTAATATAGGGGTTATATAGGGATAATGGAAAAGAAAGAGGAAACTACTACATTATAATAGGCTTTATATAGGGGTTATATTGGGGTTATCTCAATTATGGCGTAACCCTGGCAGCCAGTTCAGGGTTTAGGAGGTTGGCTTGAAGGAAACCTCAACTTAGGGTAAATGGCGCATGGCCTGGCCTACATGATCTGCATGCCCCTTGCAGGGGACTGACGATCACCAAGTGGGCTATACCCTGCTCCCTACACAGGATACAATAGCTGTCAACCCTTTGCATTAGAACACGCTTCAGAAGACAGATTCACGAGTTGGGTCCTTCCACGTCCCAGTAGCTGTCCTTAAATCGATTTACCAGGGCTGCTCCCTAAACCCCTATCTAAGCGCAGTTTCCATTTCATTCTCCATGTTCTTTTCCATTCAGTTCTCCATTATTGGAACTTTGGGATTCTATCTGGTAGCTACTTGGAGGGTCAGAGGGGCTTAGTAAGTAGGTTAAGTACCCCTACAAGCCCAATAAGAACCCAAATTATCCCCATTATTAACCTACTTACTAAGTCCCTATGACCCTCCAAGCACCCTCCCCCACACACCCTAAACCCTAAACACTAGTGGAAATGACCTAATTCATGAGATTGAGCAATCCTAAATCCCAAGATCTCAGTTCATCATGCGGTTAGCCGCACAGTTTAAGGTTTGGGGTTTAAAGGCTTAGGACTTAGGAGTTAAAGTTTGGTTCAAAGTTTATATAGGCTTTAGGCATGAGGATTCAGGGTTTGGGGGGTAGAGCATACTCTGTAGCTGGAGGTGGCTGGATAACTTCAACCATGATAATAACTACCTGTGACGCTCCAGTCCTGAAGGGCCCACAAAAGAGTTTGCATCCATCGACCACAGGGTTTTGGGGAAACTTTTCCTGAAGGGAACATAGCTGGGTAATATTATAGGCGGTACACGGGGATTACAAGCAATTCTATAAGGATTTTGATAGGTAAGCGGAAGATTTTGGAACTTTGCACCCCCAAAGAAGGAGCAATGTTCACACTTCTTACCGCTCCTACCGGCATTATATCCTTTTGCTACATATCAAATTCGTTTAGAGTTCCCTCCAATCCTCGCATAGTCCCTCTACTAGTCCCTATATTCCCTGAACTACCAAAGCCCCCTTATGACCAACAATGCCAGCCAGGTTGCCAACCCTAGCAGCCATGATGGACAGACAGCCGCGACGATGTCGCAGCAATACGAGGCTCACAAGACTTCTTTAGTGGCCCAAATTGAAATAAGGTTCTGGGGATACGTCTGGCTGTAGCTGTAGAAGGATTCTAAGAGAACAATGTTGGTAATGATTCGGACTTCTCCAAAACTTTTGCGCATGGAAATCTCACAGGTCTTGTAGGTCAGAGCCCATCGACCAGCTCGAGCTCACATCCACGCGGATACAGTTGTAAGGTTTAGGGTCTAGGCTATACCTCTACTTGGGTGCTCTCAGAACCCCCTTTCACATTAATTTGCAAACAAAAACCGGGACGCTAATGTGATGTCAGTCCTTTACTCACAACTGCTTTGTGAGGGTGGGAGTTCTCAAAACAAAGGGGCCACTGGGCACGGGCTCTTGACTTATCGCTAAGAGCGGTGTCTCCGAAGGCCCTTATCCTTCGCTGTTATTACAACCTCCTGCTAAATTGGAGTTGCCAAACCTAGGGATCCATCCCTACATGAGCTATAGACTCAACTCCTAGCATCCCCTTCGCAACCCCTATACTACTCCCCGAAAAAAATCCCGTATAGAACCCCCTTTGAGGAGTTTAGACTATTCACGTATACTATATTCCTTCTTGTGTCTGGAAGCTGCCACAACCAGACCCCTCTTTTTTGAGAAGCCCCCCAGTCAACTTGAAGCCATGGACTTGGCGGTTGACTACCATGATGTAAAAGCATATTAGGGTTCAGGGTTTAGGGTTTAGGGTTTCGGGCTTAAGGTTTCAGGTTTACGGTTTGTGGTTTAGGGTTCCTTGCGTAGTATGCGAGAATGATATATTCTGGGAATTGACTTTGTAAGTATTCAGTACCTTATACCTTGAGAACTATGGTGTTTGAGCATATTCAAGTCATGCAGGTCTTCAGAGCCAACTGTCAGATGCATGCTCCTGACTGAGAATGTTTTTCCTTAAGAACCACCTGACGCCCCCCTGCAGCGTCACCATCTTTCTTACGGGCCCTTTTTAGAAACTGCAATGGCCATGTCTCAATAGTTGGGTCCCCAAAGCCTAAACCCCTTACCCTCAACTTGAAACCCTAAACCGTAAACCCTAGACCCGAAACCATAAACCCCTGAACCCTACACCCTAAACACCCAGCAATGCCGAGCTTGCTAGGACTTTGCAGGGGATTCTAGGGGCCGCCATTAGGATTATGTAGGCATTCTGCGGGCGAACCAAACCTTAGGGTTCTATAGGCTTATATGAGGGTTGTCTAGGGTTCTATAGGGGTTATATTGGGTTCTATAGGCTTATACAGGGTTATATGGGACCTTAGACCTTGAGAACGCACAAGGACTATAATCGCTGGGCTTTAGTTATCTAAGGTCATGCAGGACTTTTTCCATTGACCCTTACTCTGAGGAACTCGTATACCTTGCTTCTAAATGACTTCACAGGCCTCAGTAAACCCTACACCCTAAACCCTAAACCCTGAACCCTAAACCCTGAAGCCTAAATCCTAAACCCTAAACCCTGAACCCCAAGCCCTAAACCCTAAGCCCTAAACCGGACTCTACCCTCTACTTCGAACAAATTGAGGCTCCCAACATTCTGCGTCTCTGCTGCGAGGCCCTTATCGTAAGGGTTGAGGCCTGGAGCTCTAGTAGGCATGTGAGCCAGCCATGGTCTAAACCCCTAGCATCCCCTTAGTAACCCCTAGAATGCTCCCCTATATGGGTGGTTGTCAAAATCATGATCCTTTTTTGGGTACCCTAAATATTAGGTGCTGCATTATAACAGCGACCCAAAAAGGGACCATAATTTTGACAACCACCCATATGATCCCCTAAAAAACTCAGACTATAGCTCATGTGGAGAGAACCTATGTCAGGAAATGGCCACCTTTCACTTCAGTCGCTCCTTGCTGCGTGGCCATCGAGAATTCCGAGCCGCGCTGGAAAGTGCAAGTCTAGCTGATCATGGACTCAAAGAAGCCTCCGTCATGATTGGAGTGTTTAGGGTTTAGGATTTAGGGCTCATGGTTTCAAAACTCCCGAAACAGATGAGCATAAGGCTTTTTAGAACAGGAGCTTGGTGTAGCTTTCAGGGGCCCCGCTGTGGAAGGCCACCCTGTTTAAGATGATTTTGGACATCACCTGCAGAGAACTAGCAAGCACTTTGGAAAGGTCAGGTTCACCAACTTGCCAGGGAACCCCCATGAAAAAACCTACCAAGGAGACGGCCCTTTCAGAACGAGGCTACATTTCCATGTCCTTTTTTGGGCTTGCACCGCTTCACCAAACAAAGCCCGGAAGCCTTTCATCTTATCGCCCATGGTGATTTTGAACTCCTTGGCATAGCTCGGCGTCTCGAAGAAGAAGACAAAGGACAGACGAGTGCCGCTGTCGGGCTCCTCCGTAGTTTAGGGTTTAAGGTTTAGTGTTTAGGATTGAGGGTTTGGGTTCTGCATTTAGGGGTTTCAAGCTTCAACACTAGCTGCCTGACATGCGCAAACAACATGGCCCTGGTTTTGACACCCCAGCAAAATTGTGCAAAAATGACTTTGAGACGCCACCACCACCTTAGTTACAGGTGTTCGCTGAGCCAAAAACCAGCAGTAAACTGACGGCCCACACCTAGGCATGTCAGAGATTCCTGAAATGCCGCTACTTTGGAAATCCAGTGGATATGTGGGTGGTTCCCAAAACTAGGGTCCCATTTTTGGACCCCTACATATTAGGTGCCGTAAGATAATCTATGACCAAAAGGGGCCCATAATTTTGAGAACAACGAATGTCGGAGTTGTGAGGATTCTAGAAGCATAACGTCGATCAGCTCCTATGTTGCTTCTGCTGTTGAAGAACAAGAAACTACCCTTACCGGAACAAACAAGGTTTTGTAGAGACTTTTAGGGCTTCATGATTGTGAGTGGTCCCATGCCCCGGTTGCAGAAATCCAGGAGGTCCGGCATGTGTGTGTGTGTGTTCACAAGCATATCTTTTGTACGTATATACGTGTACGTCTATCTCTGTCTGCCTGTACATCTGTCTCTCCTTTATGGCCCTCATATTTGTGATGTGGACAAACGTCCGGAACCCTGCACACACCCACCCCCGCTCTCACATGCACGTAAGAACACACCCACCCATCCTCCGAAAAAAAGAAAAAACTGCAAATCTCAGCACTACGTGGCCGGGCACCCTCCACATCTCAACAAAACCGAAAACTCACTCCCCATGGGTTCCCCCACTACCTCCCCACCCTGCTGCCTCCTCTAGATTCCCTCCGAAAGAAACCTAAATTAGCCCTACGTACCCCATGGTTTTAATTAAGGGGACAACCTAGGACAGGTAGTATAGGAGGTCTTTGTAGGGAACCCCTGAACTTACAGCTTTCCCCTTCACTGCTCACTCTCCGAGCCTCAGCAGCGCAAACCCGGTGCTCATGCGTATCATTCAGCCTTCACACACAATAGTCTTAGGGACTCTCAGTACCCCCAACTACTTGGCACCGCACTACTCATCTAGACCTTAATACAGGAGGAGTTTGAATATGACCTCAATAGTAGTGGAATACCTAGTGATGGGGGCGCAAGCAATTTTAAAATTTAGCAAAGGATGAAGGAATTCTGGCACCACTTAGGATCCCAAAAGTACTGTAATTCTTGGGGTCTGAAATACAAGGTATGCAAGGTGGTGCAGACTTGTCTCCATACACAACACCAGTAGCTTCGGGCCCGGGGCAGCAATTGAACAATTTTCAATGCAATTTAGGCTTCGGGAGCAGTGCTATTGACTGCAATTGTACAGAGAGGAAGTGGCCAAGGTATTAATTTAGGTGGACCCCCCACCCTGTAATACTGGCATAATAGGAGTATAAGAGCACCCGCTATAATCACTGTGATCCCTTATAGTCACTATTACCGGGTGGGGGTCCACCTAAGTAAAAATGCTTGTCATGGCAACCCTAGAGACCAATCTCGTAGATTGAGCTGTGAGTGGGTTTAGGGTTTAAGGTTTAGGGTTTAGAGTTTAAGGTTTAGGGTTTAGGGCTTAGGGTTTAGGGTTTGGGGTTACCATCCCGAACAAGAAACTACGATTGGTACTGGCACGCAGGGTTTCAACCCTAATCCTTGAGCCCCGCAACCTTACAGCCTGAAACCTGCGCCTAAAAACCCCAAAGCCTTGGAGGATCTACGTGGCTTGCTGAAAAAGAATGAAATCGAGCTGCCATACTATGGGTATGTAATAAAGAATCTTTGTATGGTAAAATAATATTAGCTCCTTAACATCCTCCTAATATCGAAAAACCTTTCCCGGTCCTTGAGCGCTACATGGTCCATGGGTTGCGCTATATGAACCATAGTCTCAACCCTTGGGGTTTAGGGTTAGGGTTTTTTTTTGCAGGGTTTAGGGCTTAGGGATGTATAGGGTTATGCAGGGTTACTTTGGGTTATTTGGGGTTATGTAAGGTTATGTAGGGTTATATAAGTATATATAGGGATGTATAAGGATATAGGGATATGTAGGAATACAGGTTATGAAGGTTATACAAGGCCATGTAGGCTTGTATAGGGTTATGTAAGGTTATAGGTATATCTAGGGTCCTATTAGGTTATACAGGGTTTGGGGCTAGGGATATTAATGGGATATGGAGTTATCATGGGGAACATAGGGTAGCTGTAGAGTTATGTAGGCCGATAAACCGTTTTGGAGGCAATCTTTCACCAGTTAAAGTCTTTCAAGTCCTACTTAGACATTACCGTATATTGGGGATCCTAGGTGGTGCCTAGGGTTCGGGTTGTTTGGCGACACGTCTATGGAAATTGTGTGGTCTAGAACGACGACTGGAAAGGCATCCCCGTTTTGGCTCGCGAAAGCGTTCCAGTATAAGATGTGCCTAGGCCAGCTTAGATCTGAAGTTCAAGGGCTGATCATGAGGTTGTCAGTTCTGAGTTCTGATGGGGGTTCACAGCCGCCTCTATGAAGCCCCAGAGCTTGAAACCATAATACTATAACCCCAATATTATGACCCCCATATATTCCTTAGTGTCCATTTTATTTTCCATGTTCTTTTCCATTCGATTCTCCATTATAGTAGTTTCCATTTTCTTTTCCATTATTCCTATTCGACATCCCCGTTTCGCGACACGCCTAAGTGGCATGAAGTACACGTCGCCGGCGGCAGGGGTCACATCCTTCAGCAACTGACGGCCAGTATGACAGTAACGAGTCTTAGACTCCACCGCAGGTATGAGAAGAACAAGAACGAAGATGAAGCAGGAAACTTGAATGCATGACGCGCTTGGGGCGCATCGCTCATGGCCCAAAAAAGGCGGAGAACAAGCCCGCCACAGCGAAAGCTTGAAAGTTGCGGCGGAATTGGGCTCAGGGCATGGAGTTTGGCGAATTTGGCTTGAGGCTTGGGGTTTCTTACCTTTGCTTAGTAGGGAATAAGGCTATAATCCCTATATGATATATTCCCTTATTTACTCCCTACTACCCCCAGTAATGTAAGGTTTAGGGTTTGGGGTGTAGGGTTCAAGGAAACAGCTCCGTGCTTGGGGCCCGATTTTGAATTATTTCAGGGTTTCGGCGGACCTGTTGTGGCCTACCCCTGGCAAAGTTAGGAATCAAGAAGAAAGCGGAGCCGCGATCCCTAATGTAGACCCCTGATTAATAAACCCCCTCCCATTAATAGGGGTCAGAATAGGGATCCTACTTTTTAAGGCCCTGAGAAGGAGGGATTTACCAATCACGGGCCTACATTAGCAGCTAGCAGTCAGGTACTTGCTGCGTGGGGTCTATGTTAAAACCGGAATGTACGGCAGTTGCTTGAAGTGACGAGGCTACTGAAAGCTCATCCAAACAAATTACCCAAGGGGATGTATCGCTGAGTCACGTGCCGAATCCACACACACGTCATCGTAAGACACCCCATTAAGGCCTGCATTCTCTGTCCATAGAAGCCCCACTCGATGCTCACCAGTATTCAATACTCGGCCCAATAAATAGTAGTTTCCATTTTATTTCCATTATCCCAATACTGCCCGACTTAACCCTACTATAATCCCTGCCTAATTCTGGTAACTCAAAACCCTAAATCCCTAAACCCTAAGCCCTAAACCTTAAACCCTAAAAGCTCTAAGAAACCTGAACCCCTAAAACCCTGAAGACCCTAAAAACCCTAAAGACCCTAAAAACCCTAAAAACCCTAAAAACCCCTTAAAACCCTAAACCCTAAAAAACCCTTAAAACCCTAAACCCTAAAAACCCTAAACCCTAAACCCTAAAAACCCCAAAACCCCATTACCAAATGCAGCAACTCCTACAAGCCCGTTTCAAAGCCCTTGGCTCCTCCGTGTCGCCTGTCTTGAGATGCCGAAACTGCACTGTCCGGCCTGCTAAGGTCAAACAGGCCGCGGTTTAGGGGGTATAGGGTTTAAGGGGTTCGGGGTTTTAAGGGTTAGGAGTTTAGGGGTTTAGGGTTTAGCGGTTTAGGGTTTAAGGGGTTAGAGGTTTAGGGGTTTAGGGGTTTAGGGGTTTAGGGGTTCAGGGGTTTAGGGTTTAAGGGTTTTGGGTTTAAGAGTTTAGGGGCTTCAGGGCTGTTAGGGGATTAGGGGCTCCAAGGTTTTTAGGAGTTTTCAGGGTTCTTAGGGTTTTTGAGGCCTAGGGTTTGGCGCACGCAACCTGACACCTTGAACCCCTCACAGTCCGTAGGTGAGAAGAAAAAAACTCGTGCGATAAATTAGGCAAGGTCTATACTTCCCCGGAACTCCTACCCTAAACCCTAAACCCTAAACCCTAAACCCTAAACCTTCAGCTCCTTGAGGGTTAAGAAGTTTGGGAGCTCAAAGCGCTGGGCATTGAGGGATGTAGAGTTTGAGGATTGAAGGTCCTGTGGGCCCTAGGTTGATCAGTTTCGGCCTTGGGGCGTGCATTTTGGGGTGTAGGGTTTAAAGCTTTGGGTTTAGGGAGCCTACACTCTTTGCAAAGAGTGTCTTGTTGTTTGGCGGTGACATTGGTGCTGGGCCATGACTGTATAAGATAGTTGCGGCAACAGAAGTAATGGCAGTGATGTGGGTGCCTAGATAATCGAACTAGGGCCTTCAGGTATATATACTGTGACTGTGTAGAGCTTATTAGGGAATACGATGTACCATTGGTAATTCTGCAGGCTTCTGGGAATTCTGGCCTGACCCAAGCGATAGAACCAGGATGTGGCTCCCAAAGGTGTCCACGTGCCAGTCGATGGCGTGACCCGGATCCTCCCAGGCTCGTGCATGAATCTAAACGGTCAGAACACGCCCGCTGAGCAATCGTCTTCTTCGGACTAAGGAATGATGAGGAGACTGCATTAGAAAAAATGTAGAAGAGAAACATACCTAAATGCATACACCTAGTCACGCACCTGGGAAGTTCATGAACATGTTAACTACCACGAGACTCGGACCCTCATGAGATCTACAGTTCTTACTGCTGTTACATATATATATATATAGGTAACAACAGATACATGTATATATGTACACACACATGGTCTTGCCAATGCTAGGGTAGCTCCGAAGAGGTCCTCAAACCGGTTGCAATACACATCAGAAATCTTTCCGTCCAGTCGCTGCTCCAGGGTTTTGCAAAGCACCTGAATTCCAAGGTTGGGTTTTGTGGTTTAGGGTTCCGGGTGTCGTGGTTTAGGGGTTAAGGCTTATGGGCCCCTAGTATGGGCCCTGAATCCTGGGGTCCTCATATATTCAGGTAAGGTCTTAGGGTTAGGACCTGAGAAGCAGGTCCAGGCAGGGACCCATACTAGGGACTATGGTTAAGACCTCATATGAGCTATAGTCTAAACTCCTGAAAGGGGGGATATATATGGGATTATAAAGGGGACTACTATAGGGGTTACTAAGGGGGATACTAGGAGTTTAGACAATGGCTCATACCACTTGCACAACCGCACGGCTTAGGGTCTGGGATGAATATGAAGACCCATCCCTCGTCGGCCCTGGCTGGGGCAATCCAAGACCCATGCTACCAGATCCTTAACCCTGAACCCTAAACCCTAAATCCAGTATCCTAAAGCCATCACTGCGTATCTTAAGCCACACTCTGCCTCACCTAGCTCGAAACCCCAAGCCTTGCACAACCTCTTCATGGGATACCTACTACAAGGCTAGGGTTTGGGGTTTAGGGTTTAGGGTCTGGGAAGTTGGAATGTGAATTTTTCCCTGAACCTCAGGCATAGAGCAGAAGAACATGAGCTCAGCTCATCCTGTTTCCATGCTACAACACTTGCGGGTTTCCCGAAATTAGGAGTATCTTTTTGGAGGTCCCCATAATAAGGATCATAAGATTTTGGGTCTATAGTAAGGTCCCCTTATCTGGGTTGCGAAGCGAGTGCCTGCGCCTGACAATATGTCGCATCGCTTCTCCGCTTGCTAGTAAGGAAGTGAGGAATGGATCCCGTCAGTGGCCATGTAATCCCCAATAAGATAGGGTTTAGGGCTTAGGGTGTAGGGTTTTGGGCTTCCACGCTCTTTCCATTCCAAAATTCCCTGCCAACCACCCTAAAGCCTAAACCCTGCCCCCTAGATCCTCACCACAGTCATTTTCCTATCTAATCCTCCCGACTAAGAACCAGCAAGTAAACCCGTGACCCCACACATTTTTCTGACCCCCAGTCTCCGTTTCATGCTCCGTGTGCGTTTCCAATAGGTTTCTGCTCCTCTAGATCCTACTTCAACTCGTCATCCACACCCCAAATCTTGTAGAAGTTACCACTCCGCCTTTCCCTACTAACAACAGTAGCTTTTTTCGGTGAACGAACCAAGTTGGATTATCGTCCTGTTCACAACACCAGACCCAAGAAGAATATGGAATCTTACTCTATATCGGGGACTATAGGACCCCAAAACAAATTATTTTTCTCACCTGCCTCCAGCTCGGCAACTCCGCTCCAGCGCTCAACGCTTTCTTGCTTCCGACGGTCATAACGGAAAGCATGCTGTGTCAGCGCCTCGTCGTGTCTAAGGTACTTGCGCGGCTTGGAGGGTTTACATTGTATACAGCACATAATATAAAGACAAGGACCCGAATGTTAAGGCCCCATACCACGGGCCCATAGATCCAATCCAATCTAGGGTCAAAGGACTGGGTATAGAGTTAGGTAAGGACGTGACGTGCCATGGGAATTCTTTGAAAAGTCTATGCTTCTACCGGGCCGATAACGGAGCTACGCCGGGGATGATCCTCTACTCAGGTTGTGGGATGAAGGAAATCTGGCCGATTGGGGCCCAAGTAACATGACAGTAGTCTTTGTTGGGTCCTTCCGGGATCCATGTTAGTCAGGAGGTGGATAAGGATTGAGGGAGACGTTCTTTGGGTTTCAGAGTGTGAGCCCGACTAGTTTTATAAACTGACACATAAGACTTTCCCAGAATAATCCCTAAATAAGCCCAAATAGGGACCTACATAATCCTCAATAGGAACCCCCATAATCTCCTTGTAATCCCCATACCCTAGGGTCCCTAAGGTACCCCCATTTTGAAAGACCCCATGTGGGTCATAGTGTCAACTCCTAGTATCACCCTCAACAACCCTATAATGCTCCCCTTCATAATCCCCTGTATGACCCTCCTTTTGAGGAGTTTAGACTGACTATAGCTCATATGATTCCCTGCATCTCTCAAAACAATTTGAACTTTCCCAGCCTGCCCATAGAGCTTTGGATTTCGGTCCTCAGCATGAAGGGTGAGGGACAGCCTAATTGAACATGGAACCTCAGAAAGGGCCTTAAGAAAGACACGACAGTCCTTTGCAAAGAGGTCTACATATCCAAGGCTAGCTTGGAACCTGACTGAAATGGGAGACTCGAGCCTTTTCTACAGTGGCCCAGGTCGAAACTCCCAGGTTTGTTTGGGGGACGGTAAGAATTCTGGCTTTGGAATCAGCCCTCTGCGACACAAAACTCGCCAAAAACCCTTTAAGGGGTTTAGGGTTTAGGGTTTATGGTTGAACGGTTTAGGGTTTAGAGGACCCCTTCTCCAAAGTCCAGACATCCAAGCTAGGGCAGCCACCTTGAGCACCCTTCTCCACGAGCCGCACCCTGAAATCCAAGACCACAGGCCCTTATCGACACACCTTTCTTTCACACTGCCACAAATACAGACACAAATCTACTTGGTAGTTTCCCAACATGAGCGGACCCCAATGTAGACCCCAAAATACTATAGTCCTTATTATTGGGACCCCCAAAAAGGTACCCCTAATTTTGGGAAACCTCCACTTGGATTCAATACTCTAACGGGACTGTCGCTTTCGACGCTCCTCATCCTTCCACCCCCTGACCGTCTTGGCCAAAAACATTTCAAAAACAAAGGCAAAACCAGTTGCTCTTGACCAGATGCCCTTACCTACCCAAACCTGTAGCCCTAAGGCTTGAAGGCTCAGCCTATGCGCCTAAATTTCACCCTTACCCGAGAATTATCCAGAAAATGGAACGGCAACCCAAAGCACTGACTCCCTGAAACTCTCAACTGCCTGAAACTCCGCGGCGCAACAAACCCCAACCTCACAACTCCAAAACCCCAAGGTCCCAAAAAGCCCTGCTGAACCTGAAACCCGCTGAAACCCGATCCCTAAACCCTGAAACCCGTAAACCCCGCAACCCTAAATCCTAAACCCTGAAACCTAAACCCTAAACCCTCAATCCTAAACCCTAAATCCTAAACCCTGAAACCCTGAACTCTAAAGCCAGCGAAGCACCCAAGGGAAGGCTGAGTCGTCGTTAAAGCAACGGAAGAAAGCTGCAGCCTGGTTCGTGCCCAAACCCGGTTTAGGGTTTAGGGTTTAGGGTTTTAGGCTTTAGGGTTGATTGCTTCAAAGGGTAGAAGTATGGGCCCCTAACATGGGCCCTTAGGCCTTTTTAGGGTAATTCTAGGGACCCTTAAGGGTACATGTAGGGTACATAGCAGGTATATCAGGATCCCAGGGTTAAGGGCCCATACTAGGGACCCATGGTTTTAATCTTAGACAGCTACAGGGTTAGCTACCTATAGGATTTAGGGCTTAGGCATTAGGGTCTTCTAGGGTTTAATATTTGGGGTTTAGGGTTTGGGATTTAGAGTTTAGGGTTTAGGGCTTAAGGTTTAGGGCGTCCAAATCCCAAACTCCTAAACCCCAACCCCAGAACTCTAAACACCCTAACACCCAAAATCCCTCAAACCCTATAACCTGAACTTTCCTGAGCCTCCAGGCCCTAAAACACTAAGCCTAAAAACCCAGACCCAGAACCCAAAGCCTGCACACCAGAGTTTAGGGTTTGGTGTTTACGGACCAAACTCCACCTAAACCCTAAACCCTAAGCCCTAAACCCTAAATCCTAAACCTTAAGCCCAAAACCCTACATCC
>CAJNIZ010013213.1:37384-47427 GCA_905231905.1 Symbiodinium pilosum
GCTGTTGAAGCAGCTCTTGCTGAGTCCTTGCAGAGCAAAACCCAAGGCTGCAGCAGTAATAACAATAGTAAGAGTAATAGTAACAGTAATAGTAATAGTAATAGTAACAGCAATAGTAATAGTAATAGTAATAGCAATAATAATAGTAATAGTAATAGCAATAATAGTAGTAATAGTAATAGCAATAATAGTAGTAGTAGTAGTAGTAGTAGTTGTTGTTGTTGTTGTTGGAGTAATAGTAATAATAATACTAATAATATTGGGGTTCACAGTGCAGGGCTTAGGGATGTGGCCTTACGGCATGGCGTACGGCAGACTTGAGAATTTTAGGGCTTAAGGTTTATGGATCAGGGTTTCAGGCTTACGCTCCCACAAACATTTGTGGGATGGCCATCGTCCACGCAACATAAGGTCTGGTGGCATTAAAACAGTGTACTCACTGGTCAGGACCTCACCCTGGGAAATACTCACATCTCTGAGACATCCCCAAACCCGGAACCCGGGGCCTCTAAAAGTAACTCCAACATACTGTTGATGGATGAAATCTTGCACCACCTTAAGTCCCTAAAGTCCTAGGAGTTACAGTAGTTTAGGGACCCTAGGTGGTGCAAGATTTCATCCATCAACAGTAACATTAGTAATCTTTGTTCTGAAGGACTCCCAAAATGAGAGCCCTGACTTTTGGAAACCCTCATCCCTATGAACCACTGCATAGTCCCAGTGGCAATTCCATGCTCCATAGTCTTTTCCATTACTGGGCTACATAGACAGATATCTATATATATATATATACCTGTATTTTCCTACAGAACCCCAAACCCTAAACCAAAAATCTTAAATCCTAGACCTTGAAGCCCAAATCCTAGACCCTAAATCCAAATCCATCTAATTGTATATCTATAACAAAAACATACATATATATGGGTAAGGTACTGTGTATACATACTTTTATGTCTATCTATATTTATGGGCAAGTTTATACATCCCACTTGTCCCAGGTACACACCAGCGGTGGGAACCGCGGTTGCCAAGGCATCCAGGAAGGGCGTTCGGCTCATGGCGACCAAGGCCCGGGGAGCCGTAAAAGGCGTGTTCGGAGTCTGTGGTTAAGGTTTGGGGTTCAGGGTTTAGGATCTGAGGTTTGGGGTTTAGGGTTTAAGGTTTGGGGTTTAGGGTTTGGGATCTAGGCTTGAAGTTTAAGGTTTAAGGTTTGGGGTTTAGGGTTTAAAAGTTGATATTGCAATTACTGCTTTTATGACTGTTCGCTTGTCATCACTAGGCTTGGGGGGTGTTTAGGCTTCAACAGCAGAGTATAATATGCTGCGGGTTTCATGCTAACTTTTTGAAGCTCGGCATTCCGGCTGGGTTTCGGCATGGTGTTGGGAATCTTTTCAATGTCAGGGTTCAGGCTACTCGGATGAGAAGCCTGCAAAACGCTGCAGGCTTTGAAAGCAAATGCCGACAGTGGTTCCTTGTAGGATCGAAACTGCGAAGAAAGCAGACGGACAGACCCCGCAACCGTTACAATTACAAGGTCCGCCCATTCCGAAGCTACTTGCCAAGTCCTTCCACCTATCCGCCCACCTATTGGGTCTCTGGGGTGTGAGGGCTGCGCTTTCCAAGGTTGAGAATACTTGTGGTTTTCAGATTGATTGTGCTGCTTCCCTACATAAGCTATAGTCTAAACTCCTTAAAGGGGGTTATATAAGGGATTATTTAGGGGACTACTATAGGGGTCATTAAGGGGGTACTAGGAGTTTAGACATTGGTTCACACAATCCTGATGAGCTATCATTTTGGGTCGGCGGGCCTCACGCTGTCCAGAGAAGCTCAGAAGCAAACCCCACACTGTGCGATCAGCCCAAATGCACGAACAGTCCCTACAATGCCTTTCGTGATCCTTGGTAAATCCACTCTTACCTTCTGTTTTCTGAAGAGGTTTAATGTTGGGGGGGGAGGGGGGGGGGGGGCGGCCCAATCCTTAATGCATACGAGCTATAGTCTAAACTCCTGGTATCCCCCTTGCTGTAATAAGCCCTATGATACTCCCTGTATCATACCCTAAATACCCTCTCTTTAAGGAGTTTAGACCCTAAACCCTAAACGCTACTACACCAAACCCTAAACCCCAAACCCTAAATACAGGGGGTTATATAATCCCCTATATAACCCCCACCCCTTTAACGAGTTTAGACTATAGCTCATATGACCACTCACTAGGATAGCTCCATACTTGGCAAGTCTCCGGCTCTTCTTCCCTGATTGGTTGCTGTATGGAGTTTAGGGGTTTAGGGTTTAGGATTTAGGATTTAGGATTTAGGGTTTAGGGCTTAGGGTTTAGGGTTTAGGGTTCAGGGTTCAGGCTTTAGGGTTAGGAGTATTGGGTTGCACAAGTTGAGGATATGCAACTCGTGGCTATAGCATGTTTAGTGGTTTCCCTAAGTAGGGGACTCCAATATAGAGCCAAAAAACTCTCACTCAAACACTTCAAGTCCTTAGTAAAGGGACCCCAAAATGGTACCCCTAGTTTTGCGAAACCCCCATTTGCAGAAGGAAAGGCCACTCAGAAGACTTGCAGTTGGGCAGAATGGGCAACTGCTCCCCCTGTGGAATTCATTCTGGTCCCTGAGGTCTTGCGCTCAAGCCAACTTAGGGCTTAGGGTTACATAGGGATTATATAGGCTTATATAGAGTTATGTAAGGTTATGGAGTTATATAAGGTTCTATAGGGGTTATGTAGGGTTATGGGGGTTCTATAAGGTCTAAGAAGCCCCTATTCACGTGGCCTCACGTTAGGCTGAGCTCGCAGCCTGTGTGGCCCTGAAGTGTATGCAGGCACTTACCCGTGTTGGCACACCTGGCGACAGGAGAACGTGGCCTCCCACGGATGGGATGAAAGATGGTATGGTTTAGGGTTTAGGGTTTAGGGTTTACCGTAGGGTTAAGGTTTAGGGTTTAGGGATTGGGGTTTAGGGTTTAGGGTTTAGGGTTTAGGGCTCAGGGTTTAGGGCAACTTCCACACGCCCTCAACATAGTAGAGCTCCAGCTGGTCCCCGATGGGTCCCACAAGTGTTAGGACCGGTAGGGTAACCCTTATGTGAGATTCTTGTACAGTTCTGGGACCCTCTGTTTGCCTCATGGCTCCTTCGAAGAAGGACATTGCCCTGGATTCGAACAAGAGCATCCAAGGGTCTACCGGACTGTTCTTAAAAATCATGGGCCCCTTCTGGTTGTAGTCTAGATTAGGGCACCTAATAGTTGGGGGTAGCAAAATGGGACCCTAATTTTGGGAACCTCAACCTCCACATAATCCCTATATGCAGTAGCTCCCATTTCATTTTCCATTTTCTTTTCCATTTGATTCTCCATTTTTGGGGTAACATCCCTAAACCCTAATTTTGGGTAGTACCCAGTTGCGCAGGCCATTATCCCAATATTCCCCCAATATAAGCCTGTTCCCCCATATAAGCCTAATATACTCCCTACCTAATTCTGATACCCTTGGGAACTACCCTATTGTGCAGATCATGTTCAATGTGTTTGGCAGCCTCGCATTCTATGTCTGGCCACGGTTCGGGAGATCATGCTAAATCGGCCGCAGAACCCAACTAAAAAGGATAGTTTTTGGTTGTTGTTAGGATTATTATTGTAATTACAACCTAAACCCTAACCCCTAAACCCTAAACCCTAAGCAAAATTTAAGAATATATTGGAGGCCCCTGTAGGCTGAAATTGTTTTAGTTTTGGGGCCCGAGCAGAAGCCTGACCTGCCACCCCCTGGGCCCTGAAGTCGCTGAGGGGCCGAGTTTGGGGTCTAGGGTTTCGGGTTTAGGGTTTAAGGTTTGGGGTTTAGGGTTTGGGGCTTGGGGTTTAAGGTTTAGGGTTTAGGGTCACCGAGGGGCCCTTATAGAGGGTTCCCCGTTTTCCATTTTTGTTGATTCCCCTTACGGGGTAGAAATCAGTTTGACAAACGTCTCCGTAAACCCCTTGATATCCCGAAGAGAGGTTTCTGAAAACTATGGGTTTAAGGGGTTAAGGGTCTAGGGTTTTGGGTGACTTTGGACCACCCGAATCCCCTGTACCCTCATCCCGAAAGAATTCAGTTGAGGCTAAACTCTCATGTGGCGCCTAGCAAACAAGAAAGCATTTTTGGTGTAACTTGCACGCAATGCAATGTACCAGGATACTAAACATAATGCCTATATGTCTTTTATACTTTCTAAACAATCTTTATGATATGACCCCTATACAATCCCTACATGGACCGTATCTTTAAGAGGCCAAAATATTCTGAGTTCTTCAGGCTTCTCCGCTATCTTCTCGCTAAAGGTACCTGCTGAGCACCCTGTAAAGTAATCTATGGTCATGATGTAGGGTCGTATAAGGACATATATGTATATATGTAACCTGAATAGGGGGGTTGGGCCTTTAGGGTATAGGGTATAGGGGTTTAGGGAAATTACCCAGTATATAAAGGAGCATCATAGGGAAACTATAAATTTGAATCCAGACTGCGATTCTATAGTGGTTCGCAGGGATTCTGGCTTCCGACAAAAAGTTCCCCTTTGAAAGGTCTCATATGGGGGACTAACATAATGAGGTGGTGTGCAAAGGGGAACGCAGGCTTTTTGGAAACTCCCACATGAAACCCTTGAACCTAAACCCTAGAACCATCAACCCCTAAGACCTAAACCCTTAACACATACCTTGATCATTAAGACCAGACACCCCTAAACCCTAAAAACCCCTAAACCCTGAACCCGTAGACCCTCAAGCCCCTTATACCCTAACCCCTAAACCCTGAATAGTAGTTTCCATTTCCTTTGTCATTATCCCAGTATGACCCCAATATAACTTCCTAAACCCTAAACCCCTAAACCCCCAAACCCTAAACCCTTAGACTCTTAAAAACCCTAAACCCTAAGCCCTAAAAACCCTAGACCCCAGACAGCTCTGCGGGGAGTCACCAGATCCTGGCGGCTTCGTCGCTGGAGGAGCCAACAACCTCGAGCTGAGGACAGGGTTTAAGGTCTAGGGTTTAGGGTTCGGGTTAAGGGTTTAGGTTTCAGGTTTTAGGGTTTCGGGTTTCAGGTTTCGGGTTTAGGGTTTGGGGCTTAGGATTTTGGACTTGCGTGTGTGGGGGGGCCGGGGGGAAGGTTTAGGGTTCAGGAGGGTATTAGTCTTAGGGGTAAAGGGGTTTGGGGGGTGAGGGGTCTTGGATTTCGGGATTTAAGGGTTTTATTTAGGGGTTTATGATTGTAGGGGCTCAAGCTTTGTGCTTTTCATCCACTGGTTTAGGTTCAGGATATCGGTTTGGGACTCGGGGCCTTGGCGGCTTTTGGGTTTGAAGGGAGGTCTTGCTGGTGGCCAATCCAATGCCATGGTGTACAGGTCAGAGGTCGGGCTCTGGATTAAGGTTTAGGGTTTAGGGTTTAGGGTTGGGAAGAACGATGAACAAGCATTGTCCCATTACACGCGCTCTCCCTTCACAATGTCCGTCGTGTTCTGACATATGTGAGGTGTCCAGCTTCTGGACGATCAAGGCCACTGGACAGCGCAACAGGAACCTGAACAAGTGTGGCGTTCTTTCACGTGCTGCTTCGCATGCTGCCTGCTGCCGCCACTGCTGCTGCTGTTGCTGCTGCAGCAGCAGCAGCAATTGCACTGCAACAGTAGCAACAGCGGCAGCAATGACACTGCAACAACAGCAGCCGCAGCAGACACAGCAAACAGCGACAGCAGCAACCGCACAGCTGCCACCACTTCGGCACCTACAGCACACAGCATAACAACAACCACCCACAGCCACTGCCGCCGCCGCCGCCACAACTGCTACCGCCGCCAGCAGCAGCAGCAGCAGCAGCAGCTGACTGGTCAAAGTGGGTTGCGGAGCTCGTCGGAAACGTTATCGAGCCCCTGAAACAAAAAAAGTCATATCAAATCAAAGACGATGAAAGCAGATCTGCCGCCGTGCAGAATCATGCAAGATTTCGCGTGCGATGACCCGTCGTCTCAAGGACCCAAACTCTGGGGCTACATCTTCTGAACCGAAGAACCCTAAACCCCAAGCCCTAGCCCACAAACTCGAAATCCTAATGATGGAGAATCTATTCCCCAGCCCTTCAAAACCGTGAAGCAGCCGAGGCTGTTGGACGGCGCGGCTCAACTTTCCTCCTGTTGCTTACTATAAGTTTCAGGTTTAGGCTGAGGATTTAGGGTTTAAGGTGTAGGGCGAATGTCATACTGGCTGCACTTTCCCTCTCCAGCCCCTCTCCTCTCCTATAGAGGTTATCTTCTTGAATTTTCTTTCCTACATTCCTTTACTGGCCACCAGCAACTTCGACCCCCAATAAAGACAAACCCCCGGCCTCAGCCTCAGAGCCTGTGACTGTTACCCTCAACAGAAGATGTTAATGGTTCACATGTGCAAGTGCTTTCATGTTTAGGGATGAAAGGCTTTAACACCAAGATAATAACGACCAAAAAATTTGGTCCGTTGCACACCATTTCTGGCATCCCAGAATGGCCGTAGAAACGGAATTCAACACTGCTTACCTTCTAGGACCCCTTAGCTATTGAATCGTTTTTGGTGCCACAGAACAAGACAACCCTTGTATTTCTTCAGGCTGAAGACTCGCTAGGTCATGGCCTGTCAAAATCAAAAGGACCCCTGACGGGGTCCCAAAGCAATCCGTTATTCTGAATTCATAGAGGCTTACCCGTTGTCAGCAGGGACTGAGGGAACAGATCCTGTCGCAGCCCCTAGAACCCCATTATGGCCTTGTAGTTTCCATCTAGCTTCCCATCCTTCACTTTTTTCCATACCCGGAACCCTAAACTGTAAACCCTAAACCCTAACAACCAGTCAGCAGGGAACGCCCAACGCCCAAAAAGAAATCCAAAAGTCGGGGGCCGCACCCGCTTGCCACCCGGACAGAATTGTCCAGTCGCCTGAAACTGTTGCTTTACTGGTTTAAGGCTTATGGTTCAGGGTTTAGGGTTCAGGGTTGAGGGTTTGAGGGGTTTTGGCTTTGATTGGTGAAGAGCTCGGCATTTTGAAGGTTTGGGGTTTAAGCCTTTCGGTCCAGAGCTGTGCGTTGTGCTCTTGTGAAGGTCTGCCTAAAACTGCCAAGGTCGAGGTCAGGCAGCCTAGGGTTTCCATGTTTATCCCTATAATCCCTATATAAACCCTATAAACCCTATAATCCCTATAATCCCTATATAGTCCCTATATAGTCCCTATATAAACCCTCTATAAACCCTATGTAAATTCTGGACCTGCAGGCTCTGCCCGGCGTCAGAGACCCTAAACCCGAACAAGCCCCAAACTCTAAACCCATACGCCCTAAAGTGCCTGCCACAAACTCGAAACCACTAAGCCCTAAACTGTAAGCACCAAACCCTAAACCCTAAATCCCTACGTTATCTCCGAGCCCATGGCCGTAGCGCCCTCGAGCTCTGCCAAAGCACGGCCTGTCTCCGCCTGCGCTGCAAAGCCCTTCACTTTGAAGTGAGGCTATTTCATGACTAGAGGGAGATGTGGATGAGGATGTAGACATACATACAAAGAATCAACTTATAAAAATATATATAAAGATATAGGTATACGTAAATATAGATTTATGGGTACAGACATCTAGATACAGACAGGTCGCAGTCCTGCAGCTGTAGGTGCCAATTCTCCGGCCCATGACACAACGGGACTACATTGAGGCCAGTGAGTTAGGATTTAGGGATGAATCAGGTGATCCTCCCCATGCATTGAGCTGGCGCAACGGATACCGTAAGTCTTTTGGAGTCCCCACTTCTGTTGAGTCGGGGGATAACCTGACCAATGAAGCCACACGAAGGTTGAAGCCCATGAAGACCTCGCCATGCTGCTGATATTAAAAACCCTGTGTGACCGATCATGACATTCGTATCCTCACACATCCAAATGTGCAATATACAAGGCACTTCTCTTACTGGTTCTTAGTAGGGAATAATGAAATAAAGATCATCTGTAGAATAAATCCCCTTGTTCCCTACTAAGAACCAGTAAGTAGCACAAAACAGCTCTCCATCCTGTGTGTCCTCCAGTATTTTAAGGATTCTGCCAGGAGTATCAGCTGTTCGGTGGGGGTGCTCCATATTAGAGGGACATGGTTGGGCCTGTTTACTCGGGATAGGGCTTGTGGGGACAGTATACCATAGTTACACGAAGGATACGAAGTGATTACGTTGGAAATTAAACCCAAAAAACCCTAAGCCCCCGAGCCCTAAACCCAAAAAATAAAACCAAAAAACCCTAAACCCAAAAACCGTGCAAGTTCATCTCTTAGTCCTACTCCCGCCCGGAAGGCTCCCGGATCAACCCTGCATCAAATTTCCTAAGCCCAAACCACCCTTCCGAGGAGGAAATCTTGCACCACGTGAGCTCTAGTCTAAACTCCTAGTATCCCCCTTAAAAGCCCCGACAATACTTCCCCTATTTAATCCCTATAGAACCACCTTTAAGGAGTTTAGACTGTAGCTCACTTAGGATACCCAAAAGACTGCAATTACTGCGTGTAAGGCATGCTAAATCCTAAACCCCAAACCCTAGGTCGTGCAAGATTTCCTCCATCCATACTGTGACATCTCTGGGTTCCGCACGCACCAGAGCTGACCCTCGCCGCCTATGAAGAGGGCTTCAGGGTTTCGGGTTTAGCGTTTGAGGTTTAGGGTTTAGGGCTTGTGAGGGTTAAGGATTTCGGGTTTGGGTTAAAGCCCCACCAAAGGTTGAACTTTTTCATCCCTTCCTACTAGATGGCGGAACCCCGGCTGTTACATGCAAGGCTGAAGTTGTAGCAAATGTCAACCTAGGTGTTGTAGAGACATGCAGGGTTCCTACAGCTAATGTTTTTCCTGACATCTGGGTACCCCTAGGCCCTAGGGATAGGGATACGAATGTCAGGGTATTATGGACGTCCCACTCTGAGGACTGGTAGGCGGCACTTGGCATACCATTAGATTCGATGGGAGTGTTGAGAACTACAACAGGGCCGAGACAGACTGTGTCCGCCACAAGTGCATGCATCAAACGCAAATATAAGCTATAGTTCAAACTCTTAGTATCCCCCTTAATAACCCCTTTAATAGTCCCCTGTATAATCCCTATAAAACCNNAAACCCCCTTCAAAGAGTTTATACTCCAGCTCACATGAAAAAGCCGCCTTGGTGCGTTCCCTTATTCATTGAGGTTGAGAGCTTCAGGACTCTTTGCATCAGCGCTCCTTATGCTTCTATACACTTGTCATCTAAAAGAACCATAAGATGGGACAGCCCCTATCGAAGGGGGTTTTGGTTTAGGGTTTGGGGTCAGGAATCTTGACTCCTGCACATGCATGGCGGCGTTTTCTTCGCAGCCAGTTGTCTTGGGAGAACGCAGGAAATGCGAAAGCCAAACTGGTACAAAGCCGGAAATTCTCCAGAACACTTGCATGGAAACCTACAAAGAGGTTCACAAAAACTCCATTGCACAAGGCCCTATGAGGGCTTTACTTTGCAAGGGAGGAGCCGTCCTAGTCACCAGCCAACCTTATACTCTAACCCTCACGTTCCCTAATCTTGGGGTCCCTAGTAGAAACATAAAGCATGTGCGCTTTTGCTGCTCAGAAAACCCACAGAACTCCTGTCAACATGTTTTTACAAGATGCACAAGCGCATATCAGGTTTCTCTTGCAATCGCAACATAAACTTGAAGAGAAATCCTGTCACTCACTAGCCACTCACCCCTCAAACCCAACATCTTAAATTCAAAAACCTGAACCCATAACCGACAATCCAAACCTCTGCACTCTATAGCCTGAAAAGTAAAGCCCTTAAATCCCGAACTTCAACCTATCTCCAGTTTTCTTTGATATTAAGGATTTAGGCAGGAGCAAAACTCACGAAAGCCTAAACTACACCGAAACCCCAAAAAAAACTCCTAAACCCCGGACCATTACTCCTAAACCCTAAGCCCAACATCGCGAACACCAAAACCCTAACTCCACATCGTGAAACCCTAACCCCCCCCCCCC
>CAJNIZ010013213.1:56115-86836 GCA_905231905.1 Symbiodinium pilosum
AGGGGTGAGCGGCTTTGTTTGGCTTCAGGAGGGTTCAGGAATTTCTTGGAGGGTGATTAGGGTTGAGGGTTTAGGGGCTTAGGGTTTAGGGTTCAGGGTTTAGGGTTTAGGGTTTGGAGGTTTAGGGGTTTAGGGGTTTAGGGTATAGGGGTTAGGGTTTAGGGTTTAGGGGTTTAGAGTTTAAGGGGTTTAGGGTTTAGGGTAGTAGCACTAAGAGGTTTGCTTAAGGTACCCTATACCAGGAATATGCAAGGAGTCTAGGACCATGATGTTGCTAATTATTTGGGCCTCTAGGACCCCAAGGGTACATAGCGATTATCGAGGTTCCATGCTGCTTTTGGCATTCTCAACTCCCTTGATTGTGGAAGGCACTCCCGGCTCTCAAGAGCATGTGCTATAGGGTTTAGGGTTTAGGGTTTAGGTTTGAATCAGACAAAGCAAGCGCGTCAACAATACTAAGTGGGGCCTAAACTCAATGAAGAGGATAGAAGTAGGACAAAAGAGGGTGCCCAAGTTTTAGGGGGCCTTCTCAAGGGATTCCGATAATGACTAGTATATTGGGGTCTATTTCTTGGGTCCCCTATTTTTGGAACCACCCACATGAATCACAGAAGCTTCACGCAAATACCCATATCACCAAACACATGCCCCATTGTACTATAGTGGTTTCCATTTTCTTTTTCCATTATCTCTACATAATTCTTATCCCCTATATAACCCCTTGATATACTCCCTGAATAATAGTTTTCATTTGATTTTCCATCATCCTATCCTAATACGAACCCCTTGACCAAGGTCATGCTGCACAGCCTCGGACAGGGTCATCGACTCATCCATCAACCGACTGTGATACAGGAAGTTGATGGAGCACCTGAGGAGCATTTATAAGGTTTAGGGTTTAGAGGGTTTAGGGTTTAGGGGGTTTTAGATGGGGGTTTCCAAAAGTTGGGGGTCCCTTTTGGGGGGGCCTTCTATACTAAGAACTGTATCATTTTCCAAAAGTATATATACAGAGAACCTTTTTTTGCAAACTCCCAAACCCTTGGGTCATGAGGGCTGGAAGGATGCTTCATAACTTCCTAAGACGCCCAATACTTGAAGGGTCAAAGAGTTGGTAACTCCAAGAATGTGGAGAACTGGGGTTATTGTCTGGTTTACAAGGCCTATTATTGGTATTCCTAACAAATCCCGCAAAGCCCCCCAATAGTCCCTTCATTTAGACCCCACACATCCGCCAGCCACATCCGCTGTAATCCCTGTCAGTCGGTTTAGGGCTCACTGATTGCCCTCATAAGATCGGCCAAACAATCCTACCCTAAAAACCCTAAACCCTAACCACTAAACCCTAAACCGTCCAATCAAGGCTCCATCTGAAGAAAACTAGACGCCTCGAGCCAGACAAAAATCCAAACCTTGCACCCGTCTAGTCTGGACGGGTGGCAGGCCTCCAGGCAAGAAGCCTCGAGCCAGACCCAACCAAACCTTGAAACCGCCTGGTCCGGTCTGGTGCGAAAAACAAACAAGAAGACAGAAGCGCGATCAGAGTTCAAGAGAAGCCTAAACCCGTAAAAGGAGTGCAAGCGGGGTGAGGTCGGGGTGTGCGCGTGGATGCTTCTAGCACCAGCGAACCCCCCTCGCTGAGACACCTTGAACCCAAAACCCTAAACCAACCCTGCAGCCCCCGTGGGTCGGCCCTCTAGCTCGGCTACATAACGCAGCGCACGCAGCGTACTTTGCATTCCTAAATATTCAACCTGAAGCTTTCAACTCTAAGCACTCAAGCCACAAACAATCCTAGACGCTATGTTGCCCTGTATGTAGCCTAATCCCAAAGCCATCAACCCTGAACCCTTTCCCCTTCCACCTACCCTTCGAAACTCCCAAGTCCCCTTTGGCGCCCACATACCCCCAAACAGCACCAACGTACATCCCTATTCTATAACCGTATCTTAACCCTGAACTGTACCCTAGATTTCCGTTTCATTTTCCGTTGGATTCTCCATAACCACCTATTTAGTTCTTTCTAATCCCCAACTATATCTCTATATATATATATATGGTACCCCCCCCCAAAGATCTACCTTTTTTAGGTGTTTCCTACTATTTCTCATTGCGGGGGGTTAGGGCAAGATACTTTCAGGGAGGGAAGGCTTATATAAGTAGGAATCCCATCCTTAGCCGAGGTGAGCAGGAATCTTATCCCTAGACTAGACTTGAATGATGGAGGCTTACCTGAAATGCTTTGGGGATGAGGAGGCCGGAGGCCGATTGAAATTTCAATCGGCGATTGAAATTTCAATCGGGGGCTGGATTCAAGATTCAAGATTCAAGATTCCAGGGAAACTTTTCTGAGAATCTTGAGTCTTGAATCTTGAATCCTGAGCCCGATTGAAATTCAATCGCTTCAATCAATACCTTACAGAATAAACCCTCTATATACCTTAAACATCAAAAATAAAAAGCCTAAGCATTACCTTATAGAATAATGTACCCTGTAGGGTATTCCAGAGGGTATTATATGAGGTATATATGAGGTATATTTACAAGATATATAGGTGGTATTATATAGGGTATCTTATAAGGTGTTCTATGGGGCATTCTATAGAATATTCTACAAGGTAATGTATAAGGTATTCTATAAGGTATATGTAGGTGGTACTCTAGAAAGTATTCTATAGGCTATAGGGTATCTAATTGTGTACACAACAAAGTAGGTAGAAGGTATATAGGGGGTATTCTATACGGTATTACCAATAGTATTCTTTGTAAAATTCTTTAAGGTATAGTCTCGATATTCTATAAGGTATTCTGGAGGCTGGTCTCCTAACTTCCTGATTTCCTGAATTGAAAACTCTTACGTAATGAGTTACAATTTAATGGGTGAATTCTCGGATCTTGGGCCCCTCCTGATTTTCCTTATATAGATCCTTTTGTACAGGTTAGTCAACGTATTCTATAGGCTATAGGGTATTCAATAACGGATGTATAAGGTATATACGGGGTAGAATCAAGTAGAACCCAGGGTAGTCTATACTAAACTCTTCAAAGCATGTAGGTGTGATATTCTGTAAGGTATTCTATAGGCTATTCTCCTAGATTTCCTCAGATCTTGGGCTCCTCCTGATTTTTCATACATCATAAATCCTTCTATAATTTGTGTTCTATAGCATATTGAATAGGGTATTCTGTAGGGTACTCCGTGGGGTAGATAAAAGGCATACAGGGAATATCATATATATAGGGGATAGAGCATACCCCATAGAATGCCACGGAAATGGCTTCAGACACCATCTCAACACACCAAACGTGGATACCTTGCGGGGGGAGAAAAAGCCGGGGCATCTAGAAGTATACAATATACCCACGTAATTCAGGCGTAGCTTATCTAATCTGAATAGACCTGGAGGCCAGCCAAGGGGCCTAGAATTCAATGATCTGATGTAAGTTCTCCAATCATTAACTTCTCCAATAAAGGCTAGTAAAAGTAAATCATCTACACAACTTGAAAATAGTTTATGTATTTTCCTTTCTTCAGTAAAAGCTAGACAGCTACATTACATGAATTACATTATCGATTTCTAGTTCCCTGGGCTGGCCTTCAAGGCTTGTTCGACTGTCTAACTGTCAACTTAGTTCTGTTCAGTGTGTCGAGATTATGTTGACTTTCTAGGTCTGGTCCACACACCACCCCTAACGCAAACTCATCCAGCAGCAACAGTCGGATTACTCGTAAGACAGATAGGTAAGTAGGTATGGATTCAAATAACGTCTATAGCCACCAAAAAAGGTAGATCTTTGGGGGGGGGAAGCATATATATATATGTATATCCTCATAAAGCCCTAAGCCCTAAACACCAAGCCATAATCCCTGAAACCAAAGATCCATATGTACCCCTAAAGGGAGCTCTGCGACTTCCTAGTTTGACCCTAGACCCTTAACCCTAGACCCGGGACCCCAAACCGAGGCAGCCACAAGCCATCCTCCTCTGAGTTCACGAGGCCTTCAGACCTGGGACGCGGTCAAGGGTTTAGGGTTTAGCGTTTAGGGCTGAGGGTTTGGGGGTTAGGGGTTTGGGTCTTTAAGGTTATAAACGGTTACATAGGCTTGTATGGGCTTTTGGAAGGGCATATAGAGCTATATATGGGATTATGTAAGGCTACACAGGAGTATGTAGGGTACATAAGGCCATATCGGGCCATGAACTGATGATGTTGGGCGGGTTAATTACCCCAATGACGGAGAGTCAAATGGAAGATTCAATGGAAGCTGGGTTTAGGGTTGAGGGCTTGGGGGGGTTAGGGTTCACGGGTTTATGGATTTGGGCTTTGGGTTGGGTGTTTATGTAGGTCGTAAAGGTTTAGAGTCTGTTTTGGAGGATTAAAGATTTAGGCTGTCGGGGTCTGCAGCTTGGACATTAAGCTTTAGGGGTGTAGGCTTTAGGCTTTAGGGGCTCTCGGGGTTCAGGCTCTAGGGGTTAGAGGCTAAGGGTGAAGGCTTTAGAGGTTGATTTTAGATCTTGCATGACCCTAAGCACCGATACCATGAAATTTCTTAATATCAACAGTAGCATACAGCAGATACCGAACTGAAGGGTGCGCCTTCTGGTGGTTGAAACCAGCTCGCATGCAAATTGTATCTTAATGACAAAAAACTGGGCCAGAACAAAAAATCATTTGAGCCAATGTCTAAACTCCTAGTATCCCCCTTAATATCCCCTATAGTAGTCCCCATATATAATCCCCTATATAACTCCCCTTTAAGGAGTTTGGGAGCTATGGTCTCCCCATCTAAGATATAAATACTGGAATCAAGTTCTGGCCTTGGGATTGAGACTTCTGGGTTGAGAAGGGGATCTTGCACCACCTTGGCTTCCTAGGGTTTAGGGTTTAGGGTTTAGGATTTACTGCATTTCCGATGATTTAAGTCACTGAAGGTGATGCAGGATTCCTTCCACCAACGGTAGCACAATGCAGGGGCCTAGATAATCAGAATGGCGTTTAAGGCTTCTGACTCGGGGTCTATCAGTCTGACACTTAGACGGTGGATTCGAAGACAGTTCATATTAGGTTTAGGGTTTAGGGCTTTAGGTTTAGGGTAAGCAATCCTCGAAATCCAGCCTTCTATATCCATCCGCTGCCTAAACCACGATCATAGGGCTTGGGGTTAAGAGCCCCAGGCTTCAGGATGTTCTTGTAGGCAAGCTCTTTGCTGTTCGGGCTTCAGGGCACAAGGACATTATCAGAACGGGGCATGGGAGAATATTACATGAGTAGTGTTTTTTGGCGGTTGAACCTAGTAAGATAATATTCCTTATATAAAATACTATACCCCAAAGGAGGATATAATCTTACTCTATATTGGGTACCACAGTATCCCCAAATGAAATACTACTCACATGGGCATCCTCAAGACCATGATGGCTAGTGGGGCCTCAAAAAGGGACTCCAAGTATTAGAAACCCAGTATCTGATGTTCGGTGAAGGAAGTCTAGGATTTAGGGTTTAGGGATTAGGGTTTAAGGTATATCAGGGAAGATCATGCCTTTTTCCCTACTGAGCCACAAGCATGGAAATGACATCCTCTGGATATTCAGGGATAGCAGAAGACTTCTTGAAGCGGTTTAGGGTTTAGGGTTAAGTGCGGGTTCAAATTATGTGGGCAGTTACCAAAACTTAGGGGTACCTCTCTGGGGGAGTCCGTATAATAAGGACTATCATATTCTGGGATCCATTTAATTTTGGGGTCCCCTAATAGGAGAAATTTCCCTAAACCCTAATATGGAGGTCATTCTGAAAGCCATGGCCAAGACTTTGGCCCGCTGCTCTGAAAAAGCAACAGGCATAAGCCTATTGAATAGGGCTGAAGGTCTAGGATTCCGGCTCAGGGCTTAGGGTTTAGGGTTGTAGGGCCGTTCCCAAAGGTGTCAGTGATGAAGAGCGAGACACATGAGTAGCTTTTCTTTGGTGGTTGAACCTAGTAAGATAATATTCCTTAAATCAACTACTATACCCAAAAAGGAGGATATAATCTTACTCTATATTGGGCACCACAGTATCCCCAAATAAAATACTACTCACATGGGATTTCCGGAGCAAAGAGACTAGGAAACACATACCTGAAAAGCCACGCCTTCACGAAGGGCATCCCACAGCTTAAGCCCCAAACCCTTTGAAGACTTCAAACTTTAGGCCCAGGAGGAAACTGCACAGAATCTGACTTCAACTGCTGTTACAACTAGGCTTTCACGATCATCGCTTCCATTACAATCAGCTTTCGTGAAGTTCTTATCCTCACTACCCTGACCCATTTTTGCTTCTCTTGATGGCGTTGTTCACAGAAAACCCCCAAGTCCACTCCCCAGAGAAACCCCGAATCTCCAAGCCCTTAAGATGCCAATTCCCCCCGCCCCACACACACAAGCGCGCCAACCCTAAGCAACACCTTAGCCTCTTGCAGGATAGCCTCCTTAAGGCGGAAAGCAGTGTCTCCTCAGCCCATTGCTTCGTGGTCTTTGGATTTGAGAATAAGGTTTAGTGTCTAGCCGTTAGGGTTTAATTGTAGGGTTTCTGCTTTAGGTCTCAGGGTGTTTAACGTTTAGATAGGGATGCCTGCAGTGGAA
The DNA here is from genome assembly GCA_905231905.1 of Symbiodinium pilosum. Classification (NCBI taxonomy): domain Eukaryota; class Dinophyceae; order Suessiales; family Symbiodiniaceae; genus Symbiodinium; species Symbiodinium pilosum. Next base: position 62,736 of record CAJNIZ010013213.1, read on the forward strand.
ATATGTGAGGGTTTTTGGGAGACTATCAAGGGATTATACGAGCAATAGTCTAAACTCCTAGCCTCCCCCTTAAGAAGCCTTATAGTAGTCCCCTGTATAATCCCCTATATAGCCAGCCCCCCTGAAGGAGTTTAGACTACAGCTCATATGGAAGATGTGGTAAGATGCTTCTAGGCTTGTCGTGAAATGAGAGTTTCGCACATAAGGCTCCCGTGGGACCCAAAACCCTATACCCATACCCTATACCCTCAACTCCTAACCCCTAACCCCAGTGTTTCATGATTTCTGGGTCTGGGTTCCATATAAGGGTTTAGGGCTTAGGATTCTGCGGTCTCTGGGGCCTGGGCTTAGGCTTTAAGATGGTTTAAGGCTGTTTAAGGTTTTGTGGTTTAGAGATCTTTTGCTACAGATATTCTGCTCCAAAGGTTTTGGTTTCTTGCCATGCGTTAGACCTGGCTTCGCAACATAATGTCAAATGCGTCCAAAAATGAGTGATACCCTTTTGGGGTCCTGATAATTAGGAATATTTTGGGATCTTTATTCGGGTCCCCCTCTCTGGCAAACTAACGAATCAGCAATTGCTTCGGGATACCAAACCGGCCAGGCTTCGTGGAGGATGCAAATCAATGCTAAATGGAAACGTTAGCTGAAGCCGAAGCTCTTACGGCACGCACTTTAGCAGCTGTGCTCATAAACCCAGCACTTTGAAACTCACTACACCTTCATTGGGGGCATGAAGTGGCGCAAATGAGGGTCGTCATACTGAAAGGGATGCCTAGAATCAAGATCATAATGCCTTCCCAGTGAAAACAGTTGGTCCTGCAAGGGGTCCTATGTATGAATGGACAGTAAATCATAGCATGGCATCTGAACCCCAAAGCCAAAATCCTAAACCTGGTTCCCGCATGGAACCAATAAACTCTCAACCCTGCTGCAAGTCCAAAGGCCTGATCAACACCCAGACTTGCACTGCCCTCACCTTACGATAAAGCAAGTGGTAGTCGTGTAACAGCGAAAGTAGAACCCTTGTGAGCTTTTCGGCATCTCGCATGCCGGCAGCATGTTAAGGGAAAGTTGCGAGCTTCGTGATCAAGTCTTAATGTCAAGTTTGAGGGGTCGCTACGGCAAAGGCAGAACGAAGCACGGTGTCATAAGGGCCAGACCCGGTCGCGCACGGACCTTGAGGCAGAATAAGGAGCTGCGGGAATCTAACACCAAGAGCTTGGTGATACAAGCAGGAAAACGCGTAACGGATTCAGAACCTAGGGCCCAAGGAATACTCACTGCAACGTATGAGCATATGTTAGAGCCTAATCTGGTATAGAAGTTCCTGGACCCGAAATGTAAGCAAAACAATGGACCAAAACTCATCTTTAATAAAAATGTTCTTCTCTGGGTGACTCCCCCTCACAGAAACTGTCCTTAAAGGAAGCAGCAAGTGGAGCTCTGCGACCCGAAGCGAAACTTCAACTGCATTGCTGAGCTCCTTGGCCCAAATCATGGCCAACCTCTTTCAGGTGTCTACAACCACCCACAACATTGAAGGCTACCTGCTCCCCTACTAACTTTTAGCTGAATACAAGCCTTCATCGCGAAAACAGGAAAAAGCCACTTTACCCTTCATAACAAAAAAACCGGTGCCGCAGACCTGTAACTGCACCTGTTTGAAGATCCCTTGAAATACAGGTGGCAGCCTGGAACATAAGGACTGAATGAGAACTTTACGTTATTTCGGGGCTTAAGGAATTCCACCCCAATACTGGAGAATACAATGGACAACAAAACAAAATTAAATGGAAACTGTGCTGTGTGTCTCCGACAAGCAGATTGGGTGCTGTTGCCAACTGGCTAAACTGACTGGCTGGTCTTGATGGGAATGACTAACTACAGTTTCTATCTTTGGGAAGTGCGAGGTCCTGCAAGACTTTCACTATCAGCATCAAGAGCCCATAAAGGATCATTGCACAACCTTCTGGCAATCTGCTATGCGGTTATCAGGACTTGACGAATTTGGGCTTAAGGGCTGCTAAACCCTAAACCCGTAACCAGGTACCCTCCACATGACATGGAAGCCCACCAAAAGGCACGCTCCAAAGGCCTTACATGAGCTATAGTCTAAACTCCTTAAAGGGGGCTATGTAGGGGATTATATAAGGGAGTAGTATAGGGGTTATGACGGGGGATACTAGGAGTTTTCACTATAGCTAGTGGTACTTCTGGGAGAGTAATTGGAGGGTCAGGTGGACTTCGTAAGTAGAATTATTGTACCCCCTACAAGCCATGCAACCATGCAAACACCCCCTTCTGCTGCTCAACAGGAGTTTGGATTGCTGTTAAGGAACGCAAGCCGAGTTGCCAAAATACCCACATAGAGTACATGAAGCGGTTTCTATAAAGTGTGGATTGCTGACTGGCTGCTGCAACTAGTACCCTCACGGGGCAATAACGCATGGAACCCTGATACCTATGCCATATACACTACCATGCTACAACCCAAAATATTGATTTTCAGGGTTGGGGTGTTGCATTATCAGGGCAGGTGGATTCTGAGGTGAGCGGCTGAGAGTGTATGAGATTCCCACAATCCCTAGTAGGGTTCCCTAGACACTAAACCCTGAACCCCAGAATCTCCTAACAAGCCCCATACTTCCCGAAGCGCCTGCATGCCAGATTGCTTAGAGTGTTCAGGGCTTACTTGGAGGAAAGGGGCGACAGATTTTGTAAGGAGGCCAAGGATGGGGACAACTGGGGTGAGTATATGGCCTATAGGGATTCTAAATGTGCTTTCTTAGTCCACCACAACCCCCAAGTAGGGTGAAGTCTTTAGGGTGTAGGGCTCTCCGATTTTGGCCGGCGCAGGGTTTCAGCGGTCTACGATCTACGGTCATGGTCTTTGCGCTATGCGCCTCTCTGAGCCCCGCACCACCGCAGCTAACTCGCCGCTCATGCCGTTCACAATGTGGACCTGAAGAGTCGATCAAAATTGTGGTCCTTTGGTTTGAAGGCTTCCTATGAGATAGACAACAAGAAATTCAAGGCAGATATGAGGACATCAGAGGTCTTTGAATTCGTCTGGTGGTGCTGGTGGTCAACAGGTTGATGTGAAAATGCTTCCGTGTACCGTCTCAGAGTATTCTCAGTGGCTTAGCATGTGCCCTTGGAAGCTGGCTACTTGACAACAACTGTTCATCTGAAGAAATGAGAAGTCTAGGGTTTAGGATTTACTGGGCTGCTGCTAAAGAACTCAAATTAAGTTACCATAGTGGGTGTATGTGGATATGTATATATAGTAAACAACAGCAACCACTTTAGTGTTCATGATTCAGAGGTTAAGGTTTAGAGCAGCAGTCATTACCCTACATGCACAGCTGCCATGCCTTGCCCTACACCCTCAACTCTAAGCACGAGCGGCTTCCCTCGTCTATGCATGGGCCCGACAAAGGTTCTAAGAAACTTCCTTAGGTTTTGCGTTTTGGCTATCTGGAGTTGTGAAATGTCTTGTAGGTGCTAAGTGTTCTAACTAAATCAAGACATCCCACGTGGTCTCATGGAGGCTGATATGGTCCCTTTGAGGGTTCTACAAGATTCATACTGCAAAATCTTGGGCGCCTCAGGGCACTGGGTATAAAGGGGAATTGGATACGGATTACAGGGTTCCCTAACCAAGAAATCTAACGCACGGTACCCTAAACCCTAAACCGCCCCTTTCAACTCTAAGATGCTAGAGTCCTTATTACAAAGGGCCCTATAACGCGGCCATTTTAAGGTTTAGGGTTTAGGCCCTAAACCCTAAACCCTAAACCCTAATTACGCAATGTGGTGATCATTTCCTATGTAAGCCACCACTGGTGCTGAGGTACGGCGTGGCTGTTACAATTTGCTCAGAAAAGGGTTTAGGGTTTAGGGTTCTTGGAAACCCTAAAACCTAGATGCCTTAAACCCAAACCCTTAAAACCGAGATCCTAAACAAACCCTAAACCCTAAACCTTCACATGACCTTCAGTCTAAACTGTTAGTATCCCTCTTAACAAGCCCAATGGCCTATAGTAGGTCCCCTATATAATCCTCCTGAGGGAGCTTAGACCCTGAAACCCAAACCCTACTGAATGTTTGATATAATCCACCTGAAGGAGTTTAGACTATAGCTCACATGACCTTCAGTCTTGAAGAACGCCGGGCGAGCCTTGACGTCACGTGCCAGCTCAGCTTCGAGCCTCGGTTTGTTTAGGGCTTCAGATTTAGGGTTTAGGGTTAAGTTTTAAGGATTTAGGGTTTAGGTCTTAGGATTCAGGACTTTGGGTTTAGGGTTTAGGGTTTAGAGCGCACGCGATCTTGGGCTCAGAGGCATTGTTGTTTGGGCTTGGGGGTTTGGGGAAATCGAAGGCTTTAGGCTCTGAGTTGAGGGTTTAGGGTTTAGGGTTTTTGGGGAAAGAGTTTAGAGACCCAGGATTTTGGGCTTGGGCCTTAGGGTCCAAGTCTAAGCTCTAGAGCTTGGGGCCAAGGATTCGGGTCTTGGGATCGCCTTTTGGTGCATAGCAGGTATAGCCCCAGCAAAAGTTCTGGCAACATACCTTGAAGCCCCTCTATAACTATACCCCCAAAAATGCTACATCCTTTCCTGATCCATCTGTACATCCCTGAATCTAAGCCCTAAACCCTAAACCTCAACTTAAACCCTAAACCCTTAACCCTGAACCCTTACCCCTCAACTCTAAACCCTTAATCCTAAACCCTAAACCCTTACCCTAACTTCCCGTCATTGACCGAACAACCCTGAAGTCAGAGCCCTCAGGCCCTCAGTGCCAATCCCGGACTCGACATCATAGTCGCCGTTTAGGGATTAGGGCTTTAGGTTTGGGATTTTGCGTTTGGGTTTAGGGTTTTGGATTTGAGGTGTTTTTCCAAAACCTTGGTAAAGCCGCCAATCTATCCCCAAGACAGAAAATGCAAATACGTCTCATGATCCAGGCCCTAAACCCTCATCCCTCATGTACAACGCCTAAGACCCTTCTCCCTAAATCGTAGACCCTGAACCGCTACACCCAACCCCAAATGCCCTGAACGTTAAACTCCACTCTGAAAGTCCAAAACCCTGCACCCTCTACAGAGCAGACTCTACTGTACACCCCGAATCCTAAACCTCAGACCCCAAAACTCCAAACCCTGAATTCTAAGCATTGAACTCTACACTCAAATATCTGTACAAATTCCAAACAGATCCTCAATCCTACGCACTAGACTCTACACTCAAAATTCTGCACCCTGAACCTTCAACTCTACAACACCCTAAATCTGCGAAACCTTGGGGCACCCGACTCCTCCAGCTTAGCACGCACGTGCTCCAGTAGCTCCGAATTCTGACCCGACGAAAGCGCCTGCTAGCCCAGTTTGGCTCAGTTTGGGGTTGGCGTATCACGGAAGTTAGGGAGTTGGGGGTTTACCCAATCACTTAAAGATCTTGGAAGCATTTGAAAGTCAGGGTTTCGAGTGGGGTTGCAGGACTTTTGATATACGTACATGTCTGAGAGAGGTGTGGGGCTAACAGGAGTACGCCAAACTCCACAAGGTGTTGCAAGGACCCTAGTCCCTAAACCTAAAAACAAAAAATCCCAACATCTACCGGTTCCACTGCCTCAAATGCACTCTGATACCTCGTGTTTCTTTCTGGCATGGCATCCCATATAGCACGGTGCCTAGCATACTGGCATGGCCTTGAACTATTGAACAGTGCTCATGCTCACTGCCAAAACAAAGGATCCCACACCCAACTCCACTAAACCCTAAACCCTAAACCCTACCAAAACTCTGACCCCAAACTCTTAACCTTGATTCCCATCCCTGGACTGTACCACTACACCCTGAACTCTAAATCGTAGTCCCTGCACCCTCAGTTCCATGAAGACACGACAAGACTGTTGATGAAAGAACCCTGCAATGACTCCATCTACCTAAATCCTGTGTGCAATACAGTAGTAGAGCAGACCAAGATTCACGCAGGAGGCTGTCCACCAACAGTTAGATGAACAAAATCCTGCATGACCGTAAGTATACCCTAGCGCCACAGTCCGCAAAGGTTTATGTGGTAGTTTCCAAAGATAAGGGCCCCCAAATAGAGACCCCCAAATACTAGAATCCTTGTTATAGGGACTCCCCAAAGAAAATGCCCCTAATTTTGAGAAACCCTACACCCTTATCCCTAAATAACCCCATCAAACCTCTGTAAACACAAAGTTTATTCATAATAGGATCCTTCAGGATTCTGTCCATGACTGTCAACAGTACCGCCATGCTGAGCTTACGGTTGCCTCCGCTGCAAGCACCGCCCGTCGCAGCTCCTTTTTGCCAGTTCTGCGTGGGGTCGGGTATAGGGTTTAGGGCTTTGGGTTTTGGGGTTTGGGTAGTGGACGTAGTAAGTTTGTGTGGAAACGCTTCGAGCCATATGATGACCCCAGTTCTGTGCATGATGAACCTACATAGTAAGTCCCTGTGACCCTCCAAGTGTTTTCAGGCTTCAGGGGAGGTGTTGAGCTTTGAGCTTTGCAATTTCAGGTCCAGCTCTGAATCATGAGGGTGTTGGAGTGGGTGTTGCCACTTCGGCTAAGGGATTCAAACGGTTGAGATCGTAAGATACTGCCTGCGGGTTAGGACGCAGGGCAGGTAAGCAGGGATAGGTTCTTCATTGGAAAAGCAGCTTAACAATATCTAATGCTGTGCTGGACTTGTCGCAGCAGACCTTACTCTAACTACTGGGGCCCAGAATAATGAAGCATCCAGTTAAAAAAATGATGGAATCCGAAAGAGGTGCAGCAAAAGATCAATTGAGTTTTGCCTTAGTTCAACACAAAGGTGCACCTCAGCAAGATGGCCACAACCACCACTACTACTACCACCAACTGCAACCGTAAGGGCTGCGACTTGTATTGCTGCAGGCTGCAGCAGCTGCTGCTGCTGCTGTCCCCGCTAGCGCCACAGCTACTGCCGAGATATCACTGCTGTCACTGCTACCGCTTCCACTACCAGAAAACGAGAATCCACCTATCGGCAAAGTCCTCGAGCTCGGGAGACGGCGGTGGCTGCTCTTCTTCTGGAAGGCAAGTTTGCTGTTTTTAGGGCTGAGGGCTAACCCCGCAATTCCTACATGAATGATGACTGCTAAGTGGGGTGGTACTGCTTGGGTTAGCGGGATGAATCGCACCTGTGTAGGGGTATCATCATCCAAATCACACGGCACAACCCTGCAGCCGTGTTCTGCAGGAGAAGGCAAACTCGACAAGCTGCCTCTGCAACAATGCAACTCGTGAAAACGGCATTAAAACTGAGATCCCAGGTGAAAATCAAACATGTTAGCTACAGATTCTCAAGAAGTCACAACGCGCCTTAAAACTGGCTGGCCGGTGCAAAAAAAGAAGCAAGATTGTGGATTCCACTTTATGGTGCACCATGCACAAAGCGGAACTTAAAAATGACACAGACGCTTCCCTTGAAGTGCCTAAAATGGGATCTACCTCATAAGGGACCATCGAATGTTGCTCTGAACCCTACGCCCCAAGCCCCTAAACCCTAAGTCCCTCAAACCCTCAACCCTAGGTAACCATTTCGGGCTTTGCGAGCGTCGGAGCGTATGCTGCTGAATTTAAGGTTTAAGGCTTAGGGGTTAAAGACCCGCTGGCATGAACCTTGCGGACTTTCCCCAGCAGGAACAGCAGAACCCAAAGCTGACGCTGCAAAGACAGACGCTAGCTAGGGGCTGCCCCCCACTTAGCAAGACACCCAATATAAGAAGAGGATTTTGGCTACCCGACCCTCAACCTTAGGACCGTCTCTGTGTGACTATAATGATCAGAGTTGTCAAGACTCTGTTACTGTGCATCAGAACCCCATGTACCCCCGCTACAACCCGCTACAACCCTTACATATGTTTAAACCCGAAACCGTAAACCCCAAAACCCTAGAAAAATACTTTTGCTCCCTTTTGGGCTACCGAACCCTAAACCCTAAACCCTAATTCCCAAAAACAGCTGCATGCAGAGACACGCCATCCCGACCCCTCGCCCTGAGCTCCAACTCCCTCAAGCCTTAACACTTAGGGTTTAGGGTTTAGGGTTTAGGCCCAAACCCTTTTTTCAGGGTTTAAGGTTTGGGGTTCGGAGTCCAGAAATACGAAACCAAGCTGGAGCCTGAATACAAGCTGATGCAATTCCCTGGCATTCCCTGGCATTTAATGCCCAGGCTAGAAAGCACATAGCGTTATGCGGGACAGAAAAATTTTCAACTGCAGGCTCAATTCCTGGAATATCACCGGAGATCACAAACCCCTCAAATGCTGCCCTGTAGGCCTAACCTGCAAACCCTAACCGTCACAGATTAGGTTGTTCCAAGGGTCAAGCAACAAAACTCCCCAAAACCTAAACCCTGAACCCTGAACCTTCAGCCCCAACAGCCCATAAAACCCTACATCTTTAACCCTCATGTTCTGCCTTGCTCCGATACGGACGAGGAGAAGATGTTCAAAAGCATGGAGATTGTCGAATCTCAGGGAAAAAAGCTTGGGTTGTATGGCTTAGACTTGTGATTTTCCTTAAAGGTTTCGGGCTCAGGCGCTGATTCCTTGCAACGAGAGTGATATTTGGCACATACTGTAGCACTATGCAGGGTCGAGGGCTGAGGTTGTAGGTTGCAGGGATCAGGGTGGGTGGGTGAGCTTGGTATCAACTGTATGGTGAATACGACCTCATAATGCCTCTACAGGCCACCGAAATTCTGAGTGAGGCTGGTGGGTGAGGTGGGGAGGCTTCTCTGGGGTCTGTCGACAAAGGTGTGTATAGGACTTGTGCTCTGCAGTTTGCGGGAAAAAGGAAACTTAAACTCCATTGCGTCTTTTGCACATGGGCTGCCATAGCTCATGCGCTGCTGGCGCGGGACTTTGGGAGTAACATATAGTAGCTTCCATTTTCAAATTCCATTATCCCTATATTACCCCAACATAACCCCAATATACTACATAGCAGTTTCCATTTTCTTTTCCAGTATCCCTATATTACCCCAATATAACCCCAATATACTACATAGTAAGTTCCATGTTCTTTTCCATTATCCCTATATTACCCCGATATCTGTGTCAGGCTGAGGCCAAGAGATGCAAACTTAAGCCGACCTGCAACTCGGGGATTTCCCAAAATTAGGGGTACGATATAGGGGTTGTATAGGGTTTAGGGTTTAGGGTTTAGGGGTTTTAGGGTTTAGGGGTTTTAGGGTTTAGGGTTTCCCAAAGTTAGGGGTACCCTTTGGAAGGTCCCAGTATCAAGGATTCTAGTATACTGGGGTCTATAGTGGGGTCCCCATATAACGGATTTTCGTATATTGGGGTCTTTACTGGGGTCGGTACCCCTATTTTGGGAAACTACCACTTAGCAACTAGACCCGCGCATGTTCCGCAAACATCTTGGCCAAGACTGCAGTACTGCTTCTACAACTATATAATCTGCCTCCAGTGTACTTACCGGCGTGATACCACTTCTTCCATGACTGTTTTGCCATCATTCCCGGAAACATCACTGCTGTCGAAGGTCTTAACCCTCGACCTCTAATAACTTATTTCCTGGGTCCTGTAACTATTGGCCCTTACTTGGGCTTGTGGGGCTTGATAGGCCACATAACAAGTATATAAGGACCTCAGGACAAAGGGTCCAGACTAGTGGCAAACCCTAAAACCCTAAACCCCTAACCCCTAAACCCCTAAACCCAATAGAATCCCCTGGTTACTGGGACAAATGTGCTTTGGCCCTGATGAGAATCTTAGGCTCCGACGAGCCGCACTTGAGTCAGTTTGACCACTGCCCCCTTCACTGCCTGGGTTAATTTGCGGACTTTTGGGTTTAAGGTTCTAGGTTTAGGGGTTTAAGGTTTAGGGTTTTGTGTTTTGGGTTCAGGGCTTAGGGTTTAGGGTCCAAGGTTTAGGGTTTAAAGTTCAGGATTTAGGGTTCAAGGTTTAGGGTTTAAGGTTTAGGGTTTAGGGACCTCGGGGACTCTGGGTAAGGAACAGTGCAAGTACCAGTAATATTCATAGTGACGGTAACAGGATTTTGGAGGTTCAGGGAGGGCAGGTTTTGATGGACGCGGTAAACACAATAGAAACAGCAAAATCATCATACTGGTAGAGAATAGCAGTGTTGCCATGAAAACAACGACCATGACAACGTCCAATTTCTCACTCGCAACTTGGCGCAAGCACTTCGACCAAGCCTCAAAAACCCAAACCCTCAACCCAGGTGTCAGGATTGGGGTTCAGGATCAGAGTTTGGGGTTTGGGGCTTAGAGATCAGAGTTTGTGGTCTAGGGCTTAGGGCTTAGGGTTGAGGATTTAGGGTCAGAAAGGCTGAACTCTTCCCAAAGCCCACTTGAAGTTGCCTTGTATCTCGTTATCAGGGGGATTCCTCGCCTCAGGAACACTGCCTGTCTGGTTGTGGGGTTTGGGGTTTAGGGTTGTAGGTAAGTCGAGGAGGGTTATATGTTGGGTTTACCCTAGTTGCGTTTTAGAGTAGTGCCAGGCCAGCTTAGACCTACCGATGAACACCAAATTGCTCTGGCACTTCATGTCCAGGGTACCTCAGTTGGATTCTGGGGACCCGAAACCTATAATGTATACCCCTGATTAATAAACCCACTCCTTTTTACGGGCCTTAATATTCGGATCCCTATTCGAATCCCTATGAAAAGGGAAGGGGCTTTATGAATCAGGGTCTGGGTTAAGCGACTCATGGCTCAAGGCCTCCCAGCAGAACCTGAATACAAATCCGGGTTGCTGTTAAGGAACTTAAATTAAGTTACCATAATGGGTATGGGGTTTAGGGTTTAGAATTAGGGTTTAGGGTTACCATAATGGGTATATATAGTAAATAATAGGGTTTCTCGAATATAGTAACTTAATTTAAGTTCCTTAACAGCATTCCAGAAATACGTAGCTTTTCTTGGTGGTGGCTCTACGTAGGACTTTTTGCTTCGCAGAAGATACAATAACCAAAAGAGAAGCTATTTTACCTGAGGATGAGGACAAGCAGGAGCACAGGGAGAAGAACAAGACAAGGTTTAGGTTCGGTACTGCCCCCCCTCAGTAGCAATTGGATAATAACTATAATATGATATGGTTATATATAGCCCTTAATAGGACCCACTGGATGGGGTAAACCTTGGGGTTCAGGGACATCGCAGCTTCCCAACTCATCAGGACATGAAGCTCCGGAATCCCTGCATAATCTTTGTTTACACACTTCTCAACCCTGCCAAGATCCCGCTATTCCCAGCTTTAGTCTGAGAAGGCCACTACAATCTCAAAAAAAAAAACTTGCGAGGTGCTTGTACAATGCTAATCTCCTAGAACCCAAACCCTTGCAACTCCCAAACCCAAAAGCCCTGAAGCCAAAACCCCCTGAACCCTAAACCGGTAAACTCTGAAGCCGTAAACCCTAAACCCCAAAACTCCCAAACCCTTAACACAAAAACCCTAAACCCTTAAAACCGCTAAACCCTAAACCCTAAAGCGCCTGGACCCTAAAACCCGAAAGCCCTAAACCCATAACCCCTAAACCCTTAAACCCTAAACCCTAAAACCCTAAACCCTAAAGCCCTACTAACCCTAAACCGCTAAACCCTAAGCCCTAAACCCTACACCCTTCAACCCCTACACCCCTAAACCCCAAACCCTACACCCCTCAACCCCTCTACACCCTAAGCCTAAACCTTTTTCTGGAAACACCGAGGCCCTCACTCTCCGGCTCTTCGTCGTCGTCTTCTTCCTCGTCGGGCCAGGCCGATCCTTCCTGGATGCAGACTTGCCAGGGCTTGGGGGGGTTTGGGGTTTAGGGTTTAGGGTTTGGGGTTTAGGGTTTAGGGTTTAGGGTTTGGGGTTAAGGGTTTAGGGTTGAGGTCACTCTAAGTCCAGGAGTTTAAAGCTTATTGCTGTGCGTTAAGGGTTTGGGGTTCAAGCTTAGGGTTTGGGGTTCGGCCTTTGGGGCCTGAGAATCTGGGGCTTGATGCTTGCTGTTCAAGGCTCAAAGGTTCAGCTTTCCTGTAGCCAGATTCTGGGAAGGTCTTCGCCAGAAGACTCTCGCATGATTTAGGGTTTAGGGTTTAGGGAATGTGCTCTGAAAGAGTACGGTTCCTCGGTCGTGAAACTACAAGCCTAAGCCAAAAGTGCATCTGAGTAGCTGTGTAACTTAAACCAAGTAGGATGCCATTCTTCTCATTGCGACTTCCACAAATTAATGGTATCCTTGTTGCACTGGGGTCCCCAGTTTAGGATACTTGCCTTCTCCGGCAGAAGATCCCTAATAGGCCAGCATTCCGGACAGCACCCTGAGCTGGAAACTGAATGCCGACCACCCCATGTCTAAGGACACCAATAGCTCCTCCATCTGTGGGAAGTCCTATACCCAAAAGGAGGATGGGATTTGATTTTGTACAGGGGAATAACCTATCCCAATTCAAAACACACAGTCATCTGGACAGATCAAGGCACAACCATAACTCCCATGCAAGAATGCTACACCTCACCCTCCAAATGATGCTGATAGATAACCCTGTACGACCCATATGCAGCTACTCTTGCCCTTTAGAAAATACCCCAAATCTCCACCCTGTTCAAACATCTCCTACAACTAGCCTAAGGGACCTCTGATGTGCCTTCTGCTTGAAAGGTCAGAGGGATCTAGCAAGCAGCTCAATTATGGGAATATCTGGGGATATCCTAGCTGTTTATATGAGCTATAGTGTTAACTCCTGGTATCCCTCTTAATAACACCTCTAATCCCCTATATAACCCCTTTAAGGAGTTCAGACTTTAGCTTATATGTGTAGACTTACTAAGTCCGCCGACCCCCAAGCGGTCTTTGAATACCTGAAGATTCCTAGATGGTTCCAAGTGGGGTGATAAGTGAGAGCAATGTAGGTCTTGTAGTCCCCCATACCTAAACCGTGAGCTCTCAACCCTCAACAAAATCCTAAGTCCTGCAAAATTTGCAAAAATATATATATATATACATATTTATATTTATATATATATATCTATATATGTACATACATAACTATATGTCATTATGTGTAACACACAACCGAAACCCTCCCAAAATCCCAAAGCCCAGAAGATCACCCTTGCATGCCTCAGGCGTCCATCCACGGGCTGCTACGGCCTGCGAATTCGTGGGAAGCTGAGTTGCGCATGGAAGATGGTTTAGGGCTTAAGGTTTTGGGTTTAGGTTTAGGGCTTTAGGGTTTAGGGCTGAAGGTTTTGTTTAATGGCACCTCTTTTCCGTCTTGCAGAAATGCGAGTCCTCGCAGGTGCGGTTACCAAAACCCTTGCCACTCTCAGATGCCAACTGTGTGCTTTGAGGGTTTATGGACTAGGGTCGGAAACCCAATAACGGATGTATGGTTTTCGGACACGCCCCATTTTTGTTGGCAACAATGGGATGTGGGGATGTGGGGCTGCGGAGGTCATGAAACGGGCGTAAGAGGATAATCAAATCCGAAAACGCGTTGAACACCAAGGACAGAATGTTTGTTCGTGCTTCTGCTGTAATAAGTGTACAGGCAATGATTTCAGCGAGGAAGAGCTGCCAAACACCAAAGTTACTAAACCTAGGATTGTACGACATCTTGACGTAAGTAGTTCTCAGTTGGATTAGTCTTCCTATGGTGGATGGAGCAAATGTTGCACCCCCTAGGGTCCCCAAAAATTCTGTAATTACTCGAGTAGAAGGAGCATTTGGTGGCGCCATTTCCTCCATCCACTGCATCATCCTCCATTTCGCCAAAGGTAAACACTCCCTCACTTCTCCCCGAAAATAGCTCACTGGAGACTCATTCATTCGGGAGCATCTGTAATATCAGGAGCTGGGGACTGTTCCATAATTCAAGGAAGGGGCTATAAGTACCAAGGGACGGGGTTCGTCGGATGCCCTACATGGGAGGGCCTCGACTTGACATTTGTAGAACCCTTGGTTCAATCAAACTCTTAGTTTGCAAAACCCGGTTTAGCGTTTCCCAAAATTAGGGATACCTGTTTGTGGGGTCGACACAATAATGATTGTAGCATTTTGTGGCCTATATCGGGGTACTATAATATGGAAGCTACAAAACACAAACCAAAAAAACAATCCCCCTATATAATCCCTATAATCCCTGTAGTTTTCATTTTCTTTTCCATTATCCCTATATAACCCCAGGACCCCAAACCCTAAACCCTAAACCCTAAACCCAGGACCCCAAACCCTAAATCCACTCAGAAGCACCTTCCGCCACACGTCCGCGCGCGACTCGCTTCCTGAGGCTTTCTCCTTCGAGCAGATGGCAGATCAATCCAGCAGCTTCGGGTGTGGGATTTAGGGTTTAAGGGTTTAGGGTTTAAGGTTTGGGGTTTAAGGTTTTGGGTTTAGGGCTTAGGGTTTAGGGACTTTAGGGTTCAGGGTGTAAATCAGAATGAAAAAAAAAACTTACAGCAATGGCAGACACATGGGGGCTTCTCAAGATTTAGGGGTTTGCGAGAGAACCCTTGAAGGTTTGGGGATTAGAGTGATTCTACTTGACCAACCTCTCGCTCTAGCGTACAGTACCATGACAGAAAGACATATGAAGTGTGGTTAGAGCAGTACAAGATTCAAATAACTAGGCAAACAACAACAAAATCAATCATAAGCTGAACTGTCACAATGGCCGCAATAAGAACCTCGAGCAGCAAAGCGACAAGTATAGTATAAAAGCTGAGCTTGACGATACGAATGAAATCCAGACTCCAAGAAGATTCCGAAGCTGAGCTGCTTCAGGTTTAGGGTTTTTGGGTTAGGGTTTCAGGATTGTAGGGTTTTAGGGTTTAGGGTTTTAGGGTTTTGGGGTTTAGGGTTTTAGGGGGTGTAGAGTTTGGGAATGCGGCGTCAGGTTTAGGACTACACTTGCAATTTCAGACGTGCAGAACAACTGTGGCAAGAACCTCTTGTGGCAAACACGCAAACACTGTACATATACTGAAACATTGCCCACAAGCTCTTGCAACATGGTGCAACATATTCAGAACCCTGAAGTGGAAAATCCGATAGTTATGTCCTGGAATTGTCAAACCAGACTTGGGGGCGGGTTGACTTAGTAAGTGATCTTATAGCCCCTAAGCACCCAATGATATAACCAGCTATCCGAGTTACTAACCTACTCACTGAGTCCCCTGACCTTCCCAGTGGTAAGACTCGCGAAGCTCGAGGGCAATGGGTCACTAGTGTCGATGGACAAAGTGCTGCATAACACCATCTGCTGAAATCTTGGAAATCATTTTGCAATACCATGCTTAAGGTCATAGATTTCGTCCATCAAACTCATTTTTGGCTTCTGATTGAGAAGGCAGGGCTTGCACATTGCAAGGCTTATGCTCCTCTGCAGAAGCAGGAACCCCTTAACTTTCCGGTTCTGAATATTACATTGAGATGATGCAGTTGCCACGTCGTGGCTGCAACATCTGGACATATATAATAATCGTAAAGGCTACCCTGACAGAACTCTAGATCATGCAAAAGCACTTACCGAGCACAGCAAAACCGACCCGAGCGGCTCCTCAAACCTGTGAAAACACGTGGCTTTTTCCAGCGCCCTGTAATGCCCCGGGGCAAACACGGAACCCGAAAAGTGGAGCTTGGCCTCAAGGCCGTACGGAAGCCTACCATCTCCAAAGCCAGGCCAGCCAAATAATGCTGCTATTCTGAAAGCATAGCTAATTGAAAGCCTCAAGCCGCTGAAAACCTCAACAACCCTCAACCCCAACGAAGGAACCCATACGTCAACCATCCCCCCACCCCTAGCAGCCTAGGTTCTCCCTGATTAGGATGCTCAGCCTGACTATGTGCCAAGCTGCGGGGTGGGGAACCTATGAAAGTGGTACTTAGAGGCTCAGGGGGACTCAGGCTAAGAATGGATGACTGGGGTTATTACTTGGTTTAGAAAGCTTATAGATGTACTTGCCAAGTCCCACAGAACCCTCAACTAACCCTGAACCCTAAACCCTGAACCCTAAACCCTAAACCCTGCACCTGAACCCTAAACCCTAAACCCGAAAGCATTCCAGAACCCTGACACAAAGCGGGTGCCTCTGGGCAGACGTCTTTAACCTTGCATGGATGGAGGTTTGCCAAATCGATGAAAGAATGGGTTACGGTTTCGGGGTCAGGGGAGTGTACAGTGTACTCCAACCAAAACTAAAGAGGCCTATCTGGATATCATTTGGTGGCCCCCAAAACCCTAAACCCTAAACCCAAGATGGCGCTTGCTTTGGGGTTCCTAGGCTAGGGACTCTCCTCCTCTGGGGCTATGCAAGGACCTGGTCTAGAGGGGCCTATGGGATGCTATGAACATTATACCGTTGGCCTGACAATGCCTTACAAATTAGGAGGGTTAAGGGTTTAGGGTTTAGGATCTGGTTGACTCCGGTAGGTCTAAGGGGGCCCGAATCTCACTGGATACCGAGATTTCGGGTTCAGGTCAAAGAGAAGCAACGGAAGAACTCATCGCACAGGAGTCAAAACCTACTTTGTAAGGGACTTCTGTTTAGCTGAGCGCCACAATTACATGAAACTCAGAAACAGGGCCTTAACAGGACGACATTCTTGTTGAACATGTGAAGGAATGAGAAGGCCTTGTAAGGAATTCTAGGGAGACTTAAAGGTACACTGAGGGTACATAATTGGGTACGTAAGGATCCCAAGGTTAAGGGTCCATACTAGGGCCCCACGGTTTCAACCTTAGACTGAAGATCTTGAGCCAATGACTCGCAATCACTATACAGGGCTTCTTTGCTATTCACAGCCTGTTCCGGAAGGATTGCAGGGCTTCATGCTAACTATGGTGTGGCCACTCTGAGGATTCTTTAACACCCCGATGCCCGAAATGCGTGAAGGCCTTCAGCCATGTGAATTTCCTCTTACTGGGCAACCCGGACCTAGTTCCTGACTCTTGCTACTTGTGCTTATGCTATTTCCTACCGCTGCTGCTGACATTTGTTACCGCAGAAAATGATGCCCACCCTGCCCCAAACTAATACGGAACCCCAAAACGGCCCCTATCAAGACTACTGCCCTTTCAAGACATGGCTATATAGCGTTCAACATAAGTTTGGGGAGCTTACTGGTTCTTAATAGGAAGTAAGGGAGTATGATCCCTGTATGATCCCTATATGGGTGGTAGTCAAAATTATGGTCCCTTTTTGGGTACCCTAAATATTAGGTGCCGTATTATAATAGGGATCCAAAACGGGACCATAATTTTGACAACCACCCATATGATACATTCCCATATTCCCTACTAGCTCCCAGTAAGGGAAGGTAGCCTCAATCTCAAAACATGCAAGGACGAGCTGCCTGTGACCACCCCCTTGCTGTTTTCGCCTCGGCAGGGAGATTTGGTGGTTTCCGAAACCACGATTTAAGGTTCAGGGTCTAGCGTTTGCGTCGTCACCCTATCAAATAATGCGTAACACGAACAGCAGGAGCTTGGCATCCCCGCAGAAACACATGTTTGGGAATCATCCATTTGTCTGAAAGGGTGCTCCTTAGCTCCTTGGGTTATGTAGGCAATATTTTGGGATAATGGAAACTAAAATGGAAACTACTATTTAGGGTTTAGGGTCGTTATTACCCTTATTGATATTATTGCAAAGATACACGTCGGCCAGGCAACCTAAGGTCAATCGATAAATTGCCACCTCATGATACGCTTGCAAGCTCAGAAGCCTTGCTCCACACTTGCTTGAATTAAAGTCAAATCAAACATTCTCGCTGAGTGACCATACTGGCATGCATTGAACAAGCTTGCCTTTCATTAGTAGGGAATTAGAAATTATGGAGTATACAGGAACTACTATGAGAATCCCTTGCTCCAGTCTTTGCTTGCCAACGTACGCAAAAGACTTCATTACATGCCCCATCAACAGTCGCATCCGTATGAACAAGAACCCATGGCTTACGGAATGCTTTCCTACCTGTCCTGCCCTGAACCCTAAACCCTAAACCCCAAACCCTTAACCCTAAACCCTAAACCCTAAACTGCTCACCCAAAATTGCTATTGTTGCCAGGGTTCCATCCTGTTAGCTGGTTTGACAAAATTGGTCCAGTGTTTTTTTGCAAGGGCTTAGGGTTTAGGATTCTTTCAGACTGTCACCAAAAGAACGGCGCACAAGTTTGGAGCATACTGTACGGGCCCAAGTACCGAAACTTCATATACTACCCCAAAACCTGGACGACAATAACTATTACCCAAAACCCAAATACCAAATTATTTGGCACATGGACACTTAGGAACATATGTGTATATAGATATATGTACATATATAAGATTAGGGCACTAAAGATCTTCAGGAAACTGATGGTGAGCCCCGTTAAAAGCCAAAGACAATGGGGTTGTGTGCTAATTCAATTCTTGCCCAAATGTGCTGCTGTAGATTGTAGATTGAGTGCAAATCCTGGTGAAAACAGATGTATCTAAGGCTGCCGCAAGGTGCCACACGTCCTTCTTATCCTTTTTTTCCTTCTTCTCTTTCTTTTCCTTCTTCTCCTTCTTGTCTTGGTGATCCTGCTTCTCGTTGGAATTCTCCTTCAGATCAAGCACTAGGTATACTGAGATGTTCAAAGCTTACTGGTGGCTAACAGGGAACAAAGGAAGATGATGCCTATAGAATTCCTATATAATGTGGTCCCCTATTCCCTACTAACCCTAAACCGTGTGTATATACATATATGTATACCCCCGCAACGACGTCACACGCCAGAACTGAGCTTTTTCACCCTTACGCTAAGACCAGGAGCTTGGGGTGTAGATAACCCCAATATAGACCTCAAAATGGTGAGGGTTAAGGGTTTAGCGTATAGTCCTTACGATAGGATGCCATTTTACCTCTACTTTGCGGAAACGCCCATGTAATTAGAGCATGACTGAGCAACCAAGGCGTTGTGGCTGCATGCTAGCACGTTTCTGCAACCGTACAAGGTTTAGGGTTTAGGATTTTGGCTTGGGGCTTGCCTTTGGTTATGCCATCTTAGAATAGCTCTGCACTCCCGCGCTTACTACCCCATTGCGGTTTAGATCATGTTTCTTGTTTACCGGCATTTACCTTGTCGGTAAGGTACCAGAACCCATAGGGCCAGTGTACTCCTAATCCTGCTGCAAAAACAGTGAAGCTCGAACCGAAGTCCCAAAACCCGAACCAATTCGCCACGGCCTCAGCATATACAATGCGCAAAGAAAAGCGATGCGGCACACATCTGTACCAAAGTGTAGCATAATGACGACTATGCAGGGTGCTTATGAACAGCCCGTCAGACCTAATGACTTTCCAACATCGAGGAGAGCCATGTTATTCCAGTCTCAGCAAAAGTCAACTCGCAAACTGAGGCACCCAACCATGCGACCTACCTGCACCAAGCACAGACGGAATTCCGTTTGCCCTTGCTTGATGCCTGCAAAACGCAAGCCCACGAACCTGAACCTCCAGTCCAACATGGATTGAAGCTACGCAAACATCGACTGACCTTCAGCTTGCACACAAGCATTGCAACATGAAAGAGCAAGTCCTTGTTGCACACATCTTTGCCCTTCTCCTGGCGGTTCTAAGATACATTGCAGGCCTTACGCCTCTACACACATCAGTCTGTTGATAAAGGCGGAATTCCCAAGGATAGCTCTGAATGCGCAGTTGTTGCAGTGCCAATGCCATTCCCGTTCCAAGGACCCTGTACCATTGATATCTGCATTTTTGATAAAGAGGTCTGGCTTCAGGGGAGCTACAAGAATCAGACTGGAACTGACATCGTCTTGGTGGTGAATGCAAGACTGGGTCCGCCAGGATAACAAAAAAAAATCCGCCTAACATTACATCACCTACCCCTCCTGATATTGAATATTCCCTATAGAATACCACACTGGATTCCCCAGAATACCCCTAAGAATGGGCCTAATGACCCACCTGTCCATCAGCCACTAACGAGAGCAACCAAAAACCATGGACATCCTTGTAATATTCACACCTCTCTTATCACCTCCGCATAGTAATCTGTTTGAACACTCAGTCAAAGCTCAAAGATAGAACAATAATGTATTGGGAATATTTTGGGTGGTGGGACGCTTGATTCTTCGTCAGGCGCAAAAACGTAACCAGGGTTGAGAAAGTCATTGTCTCTGAGGGCTGATTGTCTCTGGCCCATAGAAACTTGGCAAAAACAGTGCTTGTTGCCTTTTGGAGGGGCTTTGGATGCAGGGCTTACGAGCTACTAGTGTAGAGTTTACCGGGTTTGGGGCTGAGTTTTCAGATTTAGGCAGTGTCTGGGCATAGAGAGTTCAGCTTAAGGGCCATGATTCCAGTAAGAAGTCTAGCTGCTGCAAAATCTCATGATAAAGTCAAACATGGTAATCATGCCCATGTTAGTACTGGTACAATACCAAACATCAATTCGAACAGGAATGGTCAACATAGCAGACGGTACGAGCTGCAGCTCCGGAGGAGAGTTGTGGCTTTGCGAATTTAGTGCCGCGTTTACGGCTTCCAGTCTACTGATGTATCAGCCCACGAAACACCAGGGATAAAGGTGATGCTGGTGAGGGGGACTTTAAGATACTTTAAGGGAGGAACGCGTATTGCACAGCATCATCATGATAATCATCAGCATCATCATCATAATGATCACAATCCTCGAAACTGGGGGGAGTCCAACAACGATCTACAAGACCACACTAGAAGCGCCCTAAACCCTAAACCCTAAACCAATCAAGACTTTGCATCCAAAGCTACATACCCGAGCCCCCATCTCAAAACTCACAGGCCCAAAACCCCAAACCCCATTTTGGTCTTCAGGTGCGTGTCCTCAGAAACCACAGTGTCAGCATTGCTGGATGCTTCCTGCCAGGCCAAATTCCACAGTTGTGGAATGAACGAAGCTTAGGATTTAGGAGTTTAGAGTTTTCCGCGTAATGGGACTGGGTCTAGTGTTTGAGGTTTGGGATCTTAAGCTTTAAGGCTTCCGGATGGCGGCGGGGTGGCATGTAGAGGGTTAGGACGGATGAATTTCTTATGCAGGTCTCAGACATGTTAACGCACAAACCCTAAGCCCTTAACCTCTCCTGTTCCATTGACAAGGCTTCGGGTTCACTAGAGTTATTACTACTACTACTACTACCACCACCACCACTACTACTACTACTACAATTAATACTGTTTCCATCATTACTGTTACTATCATTACTGCAATGAGTACGGTTGCTATCATTACAGTTACTATTATTACTACAAATATTACTGTTGCTAGTGTACTACTAGTGTTTGGTCTTCGAGCCACCAAATGACAACTAAGCTTTGCTCTGATGCACGAGCAACTGTGAGTATCACACCACTCATACTAGTAGCGCGGATGACTTTGATACTCCAGCAACAGAAAGCACACAGGTGCTGGAAAGGCATGCAGCTGAAACTTTCTTGTCCGTTACAAATATTTCCACAAAGAGGTTCTCTGGTTCACAACTTTAAAACCATGTTATCAAATTGCCTCAACTTAAGTTTGAACTCACGGAAGGCTTCATTTCCAGTGTGACTCGACACAAGCTGTCACACGTTACTTCTTCTGACGTTAGATATCAAGATGCCTCTACAAAGAAGCTCTGTGTACCCCCTTCATGACCCCTAATTAAACCTCAAACCTCGTTCACAGAACTCTAAACACGCAATTTTCCCTAGCTTAAGCACTACAGTCTAAGTCCTGCCGTTCATGTAGCGTCAGCTGACATTCACTGAACCACAATCCAAGGACCCCGCTCTACTTCAACACCTCAAGCTAACAAAGACAGCCTGGCTTCCCTTTACCGCTGCCCGCTACACTCCCTGGTGCTTTCGACTTGGAGGTTTGAACACGGCTTTTTTGATCTAGGGTGTTTCATAGGAGGGTTTGGGGACCACAAGATTATGTTGGGATGGTTTATAAAGAGCCAGAGCGGTCCATCTTTGAATGCACACTTTTGGCTGGTGTAATCTTGCACCACTGTGGATACCTGACTTACTGCATTGTGAGACATCGCGAAAGATTGCCTCATTCTGTACACTAGCTAAACGGGTAACCGATTCGATTTCTGCGCTTATACAGATCAAATGGAACGCACCCAAGCTATGAGTAAGAAACACGAGGGCCCTGTTATACCCAAAACACTAAATCTTTTCAAGAGGAACCCTGAAACAGGAACAGCGTTTTTGGCCACACACACTCTCGACCCTGAACTTTGTTTCAGGTTTGCAGCTGTGCCTAAAAAACGGAAGCCCCAAATCTTAAACTTTAGATCTAACCTTTTGGGGTTGAGGGTTTTAGGGTTTAGCATTTAGGGTTCGGGGGTTTAGAGTTCCTATAAACCTCAGTGGGATCCTCAAGGACTTTGAAGAGCCTTCAGTACTTGTGGTGCTTTGAAGATCAAAGACTTGAAATTTGTAACATGGTGCTTTGAAACCTCGGGCCTTGGGTCGCAAATCCCCAAACCAAGGGCAATAGTCCAAGTGTAGGGATCCAAAGCCACGGGCACCAAGCCCTAAACCCTAGACCTTAACCTGAGGACAGGGCTCCTCGGACCTTCATAGGATTTAGGGTTTATGGTTTAGGGGTCCTTAAGGTTTCGGCTGAGTGTTCTCTAGAGCATAAGCATAGTGGGGCCCTATAGAACTTCCTGAGTAACA
Source organism: Symbiodinium pilosum (assembly GCA_905231905.1). NCBI lineage: Eukaryota > Dinophyceae > Suessiales > Symbiodiniaceae > Symbiodinium > Symbiodinium pilosum. The sequence goes on from CAJNIZ010013213.1 coordinate 85,466, forward strand.
TGTCTTGTAGTGTTTATATGGGGATGACCAGTTATGAACCGTCATGAAACCAAACACGTGTTCAAACCTATCCCTGTTCGGGGTCTTGGGTTTACTGGGGGGGTTGAGGCAAGTTTATAATGATAACCCTCTAAGCCATATAGTAACTCCAGATTCGCCGCTACTTGTGCCCCTGACCCTCCAAGCAGGGCATTTGCTAGGTGGACTTCCCAACACTGGAATAGCGGTCAAACGGGAATACAAGAGAACCCTAGTAAAAAAAAAAAATCTCCCTTCTAGTCACTCTTGCTGGGCGAGGGGTCGACCCAAGGTATTGGGCAGCTAAAGCAGACCATAGGTTGACACATTACAAAACATTATCAACAGCTTAGGTGGCCAAGAACACGAATGCTCTCAGAGTCAAATTGCACCGATTAAGACCTGGGTTTAGGGACTTAGGGTGGCAAAAGATTTCCTCCATCAACCCTAAACCCTACACCCTTGTTGCTACTATTAACTCCGCTTTTCTCTTCGGAGAAATAGCTCATGGCCTGGTTGGCATCCCCACCGCGTGTGCCTGAGTGTGTGGGGGTACGCAGGTCAATCTGAACGTCTTTGGGGGAAATTGTAAGGTTTCGGGTTTAAGAATTTAAGGGTTTAGGAGGTTAGGGTTTCGGGTTCAGGCTTTAGGGTCCAAACTTCTAGCATACCCCTTAGTAACCCTGTCATGCTCGCCTATATAGCTCCCTACATAACCCCCTTCAAGGAGTTTAGACTATAGCTCTCATTTCAGGAGCCTGTAGGTCTATCAGGAAACGAAATGATTTTCTATAATTTACTGCTTGAAGTAAGAAATATGGGAATATACTATAGAGGCACTATACAAGGACTATATTACCGTATTCCCTGCTAAGGACCATAAGGTCATAAGGTACTGGAGCAAAAATTTGATCAACCGCCATATCCCAAAAAAAGACCCCAAACTGGCAGGTCTTTATTTGCGGGTGCTGATGTTTGGGGCTACGATACATTGGAGAGGTTTCTTTCTGGAAGCTGCCAAAACAGGCTTTAAGGTTCAGAATTGGAGAACCAAGGCTTAACCTAAACCCTTAACCCTAAAGGCTTAGGGTTTTGGGTTGAAGGTTCTCAGGTAAGATCCGGGGTTCAGCCCTTACAGCTTGGGGAGATCCAGGCTGCTTATTCAGGGTTTAGGGTTTAGGGTTCAGGGTTGAAGGTAGTGTTAGAATAGGTACCCCAAAGGGAGCCCAGAGCGTCTTAAAAGCCTTCCCGAACTTAAGGGAGGCCTTGGGCACTGTCTATATTAGGGGTCCTATTCAGGAATATATAAAACCATTGTATCTTTATTATCCAACTGTTGGTGAGGGGGGGGCA
>CAJNIZ010013213.1:86920-99322 GCA_905231905.1 Symbiodinium pilosum
GGCAGTACCCAAGTTATACCGACTTAGCAAGGCGTTTTGTCGGAGGCAGAAGGGCTCTTTGAAGCCTCGTCAGGGTTTAGGCATTGTTTGGAATGGACGACCTCCGCTTGCAACTGGCTATAGCGACATGTGGCAGAACTTACAATCCTGCTTAAAACTGACCTACAAATGAACTCTAGATCCTAAACCCTGAACCCCTAAACTCTAAACCCTAAATGGTAGTTTCCATTGCTTTTCCATTATCTCAATATGACCCCAATATAACTTCCTACACCCTAAACCCCTTAACCCGCAACCCAACTATCGATGAGGCTGCAGGAGGAATCAACCTCAGGGCCTCGTTGCAGCCCTTGATTAAGGTTTAGGGTATAGGGGTTAGGGGTTTAGGGGTTTAGGGGTTTAGTAGGGGTTTGGGGTGTAAGGTTAGTCCTTGCTTCCTTTTCCCTAAACTCTAAACCCTAAGTTCCCGCTAAACTCGAAGCTCTAACCAATCTCTGGTCAAAATCCTCATAAACTCCCAAAAGAACCCAGTTTGCATGAAGTTGTCCTTTTCATTTTGCATCTCCTTAGCCCTGAAACCCTGTAAGCCCCAAACACTAGACCCCTAAGCCCTGAGCCCCTAAACCCCCACACCCTATATCCCTAGATCCTAAACCCTAAACACCTAAGCCACTAAACCCCCACACCCTATATCCCTAGATCCTAAGCCCTGAAGCCCTAAGCCCCTAAGCCCCCAAACCCGTAGCCCCAGCTTCTTCCAGGGCCAAGGCCTAGTTCCACAGCATTAGCGAGCTTCACTTCGGGCGACTGGAGGACGCCGGACTTGTCCTTGCCTCGGCTTTAGGATAAGGCTTAGGGATTCAGAGATTTAGGGGTCTAGGGGTTGGGTTTAGGGTTTAGGGCTTAGGGTTTGGGGCTTAGGGTCCGTCACTCCAATCATGGAAAATCAAATGGAAAAGACAATGCAAAATGAAGTGGAAACTTGTCCTTGCCTTGGGTTCAAGACGTAGTCTAAGGCGAAGGTCCTAATCATAGGTTTGATGGGAAACCTAACCCTACTTATAAGATGGGTATGCAAGGACACGAGGATGAAGGGCCCATACAAGGGGCCCGCAATTCTAACCTGAGACTTGGAGGAGTTGGGTTGAGCCTTGAGGCTTGGGGCTTAGGGTTTTGTAGGGTTCAAGACTTTAACGTTTGGAGTGTAGGGTTTAGGACTTCAGGGTTTAGGGTTCAGCATCTTTGGGATTTTGAGATCTAAGATTGAAGGCTTTGGCATCCGAAGACTACATTCCCAACGAGCGCCAGTTTTTGTGGCACCCACAGAATCCATGTACTGAATACTAGAAGGTGTGGGCCTGAGAGAAACCTTAACCCTAAAGCCGCGACTGTGATACGCTTTACGGATTGAGGCCTTGACTCCTGCCAAGCTCCAATCACCCTGGGATGTTCGAAGGACGCTTAGGTAAACACCTACCCATACCTTCACGTTGAATATGTCTCCAAAAGGATATCCGGGTTAGAGGGGATTGTCCTGCTTCCAAACCCCAGGCTGTAGGGAGGACAGAAAAGCGACTGTCTCACATGCTTGGCTTCAACTTGCATCTGAAGGCCGAAGCCTAGGATTCTGAAACACCTAACCGCTCACCCTAACACCTGAAAGCATAGTAAGCCAAATGCACATTGTCCGGCGAAGCTCGAGGTGGGGAAATGCTTGAATCAAAACTCGCACTTCTTCTGGGGCCTGATTCTCAGAAATCTATACCTCTGCTACGGGCCTGGTAGTCATGTGTACTTCTTCCAGGGGGCTTCGTAATATCAAGGAGCTTAGGGCTGTATCCTTTGTGCGGACTTCTCGGTTTCAGGATCAGCTTTAGGAACCCAGAGGATTACATTGTTTCACATTGAGACTTTAGGTTTTAGAGTTTACGGCTTAGGCTTTAGAGTTTAGGGTTTAGGTTTTAGAGTTTAGGGTTTAGGCTTTAGCGTGTAGGGTTCAGGGCTTACGGTTCAGGGCTTAGGGGTTTAGAGTTTAGAGTTTACTACCGTCTCCCCCCAATGTTGATACTGCATGACCTCAGAATAGGATGATCAACCGTAGCATGGTCAAAATAAACCCTAAACCCTAAACCCCCACATCCCTAAACCCCAAAATCCCTAAACTCAATACCCCAAAATCCCTAAACCCTGATAAGAAACAAGAGAGGTTTGTACTTTTAAAGATCCAGGAACAGTCACAGACCTCCTCAGAATTCTCGCCAAGCTCCTGCAAGGCTCGGAGGTTTAGGGTTTAGGGTTTAGGGTTTAGGGTTTAGGGTTTAGGGGAGGGCTTATACTTTGGAGCGTTGAAGCTTTAAGGGCTTAGGGTGTGGGTTGAGGGCTCGGGGGAAGGTTTGCGGCTCTTCATAAGAAGGCAGGACTAAAACGACAAGGTACAGCATCGGGATTAGGGTAACCATGCCGAAGTGCTACAGGTCATGACCTCTGCATGATTCAGGTGCTTCGCTCGCTTGGCTTTACACCGAAGAAAAACCTGAAGCATGAGCCACTCTACGGATTCAGGGCTACAACCTCACTGGAAATTAGTACAGAATAAAGGAAATATGATGCGAGCATGTAGGGATTATCTTGCCTTGTTCCCTACTAACCACCAGTAAGCGAACTTGCCCTCTTTGGATCCATACTGTCCTCGCAATCACCATGCAGCTGAAGCCTAAACCCTAGACCTAGGGTTTCGGGCTTAGGCTTAGGTTCAGCCGCCAATGTCCCTTAAAGGGCTACTGGGGGGTGTTTTGAGGCTGTTACCATGGTGCGGCCAGGGAATGTGACTGCACGGTCGCAGCTCTTACGCCTAAGACTTAAATTCGGACATATGGTTTTCCTTGATCTTCTTGACCTGGTGGCTTTCCAGCAATTGTACATGTTTTTCAAGAATATATTCTTCTCGAATGACATTTTGGGCGAATGCCGGAAAATGCCCACGTGAAAAACATCCCATCACTGTCCAGTGAACCCTGTGGCACCATGATAATCCTACAGTACATGTGGCAAGGACCAACCTGCATCATTTGAAACCTCTGTTTTGTGGAGTTTCTGGGTAACAGTGTTGCCTGTGACGGAAATCTTCACTACTAGATGAGGAAGGTAGTTTTGCTGGCAAAGTTGCGAATGAGCACTTGTGACAAGTAAAGTATAAAAAAATACGTTTCAGTTGGGGACATCCTAAGTTTGCGGCAAGGGGTATACCGATGTTATACCGATGTTGAAAGATATGCTGTTCGAGAGAGTAGAGGCGGAGGTGGAAAAGAGGAGACAAAATATACAATGGATAAATTACATCTGTGAATACAACTAGCATACAACAACAAGGCCAGGCATTCAGAAGTGGCGACGTTCTATGCGTAATTCTATAAACAGTTTAAACTAGAAGATGGCCGAGTCATTGTCTTTCTTGCTAAAAGGGTTTGGGGTTTAGGGTTTTAGGGTGTTAGGGTTTAGGGTTTAGGGTTTTAGGCTTTTAGGGTTTAGGGTTTAGGAGGGCAATGACGTTGTTTTCTTCTGCTTTTGTAGTGGGTTTCATGAAGGAGTAAAGAGGTTGTACTTTTGTTTTTCAATTCGTGTTCATTTTCTCAAGGCAAAGCATAAAAACATGACAAATCAAACAAGTCCAAATGTTTGAATTGGTTGGTTGGCAAGGGCCGGAATGACTGAGAATTTAAGAGATTCAAAACTTGAAGTGGTCTACATATTTAGAAATATATAGCCAAAGCCTCAGACGTTCTAGATTTCAAAACAATGAATATTCAAGAAGAATCTTCCAATTTTTTGTGAAAGGGCAGAACTATTCAATTTTTTGCCATTTTACGACATTTTGTTTTGAAAAATGAATAGCTCTACCCGTCTAAAATTCGCAAATTGGCAAGTTTCAGAATTTCTAAATAATTTGTGTGAAGAGTTGACAACAAGTTCGCAAATTGAATGTCTAAGCTTTCACTTGCTTAATCTTCTTGCCCTGTTCCAATACAGTAAGTAAACGATTGAATAGGTTGTCGAAGAGCCCTGGAATTCCAAGCACTTCGAAACTTACCAATTGCTAATTCGATATAGGTAGGCTACTTATTCTTTTTGAAGTTCTTATAAAGAGCTAGAAAACGAAAAAATCAGAAAAGATAGGCACCTGTATCGATGCCTTTTATTGTGGATTTTCTTGCCCTTTCCAAAGTTAAAATTGAAAATGGGGCTACCAATTTACGTTTAGCCATTTCCAAGGTCAGAGGTATTTTAAAATCTTTTGACAAATGAAAAAAATCAAAACATTGAATATGTGTGCTCAATTTTCTGGTTATTCGTCAAGGCAGGGAAGGAAAAAACAATACATATGTATTCTTAGGGATTATATTCCCTCATTCCTTACTAACCACCAATAAGTTTGCTAGATGCTGTGGTCCCTAAACCCTAAAGCCCCTAGCGTCTTAGATCTTCCCTTGAAGCAACATCGAGAAATCTCGTGAGCTGGACATCTACTTGAAACCGAAAGAAGCGGGGTTTAGGGTTCAGGGATTAAAACTCTGAACCCCTAAACCCTCACACCGTCAACCTTGAACTCTCTAAATCCGAAACACGAAAGCCCAAACCCTGAGCCCTAACTTCTGAAGTAAAAACTTTGCACCCTGAGCCCGAAAGCCTAAGCCACCATGATCCCTGAATGATATGATAACTACAATCTTCTTTTCATTCCTGAATATAGCCCCTGATATTCCAATCTTCCTGATACCCCGCCAAATAACTCTGAACCCTGAACCATATCCCTAAACTCTAAACCCGAAACCCTGAGCCATATGCCCAAACACTAAAGCCTAAACCCTGAGCCCTAACTTTACCGAACCCGCCGCAACAGCCGCATGCCGCCTCCGAGTTGCCGATTGCACGCGCATCCCCGCGAGAGGTGAAAATGCCCATCAGCAATCTCACCTGGTCGCTGGGGTGTACTGGGTTGCTTAGGCTACTATGTTGGGGTATGTTATAAGGTTTAGGGTACTATATTATAAGGTTTACGGGGTACTAAGCAACTTAAATTAAGTAACTAGAATTAGGGTAGATAGGGGTAGTTATATGGGGTATATAGGGATACGTAGGGTTTAGGGTTTACCGGGTTGCTGCAGCTTTAAATTACTGAATATAAGGGCTATAGAGGGATAGTCGAAAGTAAAATGGAAACTGCTATTAAGGGTTTAGGGTTTAGGGTTTGGGGTTGCTTTAAGCTACTGTATGGGGGTATAATATAGGGTTTAGGGTTTAGGGTACTATATTATCCCCCTATAATAGAAAATCAAATGGAAAAGAAAATGGAAAATTAAACGCAAACTGGTGGAATATAGAGGTTTACGGAACTTAAGTTAAGTTACTCTATTGGGGACACCCTGTTACTAACTATATATACATATATACCCATTATGGTAACTTCATTCAAATTCCGCACCAGAAACCCAGCTTAGGGTCTAGGATTTCGGGTTGAGGGTTTAGGCTTGAGGGTAGGCATGCAGCCAGCACATTTGTAAGTCAGTCACGGATGTACGTCACGTATGTTATACTAGTATTTTACAGAATACTAGAGTATATTAAAATACGTTACAGTATATCATAGTATACTATAGTATACTATACTTTGGTATACTATAGTATCATATAGTATTACATTATAGTAGGAATGCTCCCGATGCCATATACCACTTGATGCAGCTCATGTCAGGACGGCTTTAACAAAGCCTCGAGCTTCATTCAGGCCAAAATTCTAAGCTTCAAACCTCGATCCAAATTCTACAACCTGAAAATCAACTTTAAGCCACTTCACCTACACTTAAACCAGTGCCCTGGTAACCTCTAACTGGCAAAAACTTCTCATCCCCTTCGTCAATAATGAAATTTCGTCAACCCAAGAGTGAACATTCTCCTAGTGTACAATGACAATATGCTGGGAACCTTTACCGGCACCGGGTGGCGAAGACTAGTTTCAGAGCACATGCTTCTTCATTGCGATCTGAAGTGTGCTCTGCATACAACCGCTGTCCCAAGAGCCCTAAACCCTAAACTCTAAACCCTAAACCCTGAACCCTGAACCCTAAACCAAACCCTAAACCCTACCAGCGTAGCAGTTTTGAAAAGCATCCCACAGAACCACACCTTGAAATCCGGAACCCTAAACCACCCTAAGCCAAACATCATAACCCCTAAACTGAAGCAAGGAGCTCCATAACCCTGAAACCTAGAAACCCACAACCTGGACACCTCAAACCCTAAAATCCTGCACCCTACATAGCCTAAACCCCATCGCGCACCCTCAAACCCTGAACCCCTAAACCATAAACCCTTAAACCCTAGACCCCTGAAACCCTAAATCCCTCAAATTCTAGAACCCTATAGCCTATATCCTAAAACCCTAAAAAATCCCATTACAGTAGTGTCCATGATCTCTTCCATTACTCTGAAACCCAAAAAACTCCAAGGCTCAGGCAGCTTGCGCCATGATGCAGGCAACCACAATCCTGGGCAGCTTACTGGTTTAGGGTCTAGGGTTTAGGGTTTAGGGTTTAGGGTTTAAAGGGATAATATAGAGTTTACAGGGGTTTTGTATAGGGATAATGGAAAATGAAATAGAGACTACTAGTTAAGGTTTAGGGTTTAGGGTGCGGGATTCACGTTTCCGGGTCTAGGTTCTAAGGGTACGGGTTGAGGGTTTAGGGTGTGGTGCTTGGTGAAGAATTGAGTCCTGGACCCCTCGAATAATGCATATAAAATCCACCAAAATACCTAATCCCTTTTCCATTCTTTTCCTTCCCCTATTCACGACCAATAACTTAGCTGAACCCAAGGCTAGCGGATAAATGACCAGCTTTGAGTATACTGAAGCCTGGGCCTGGGTTGTAAGATTGTAATGTTTAGGGTTCAGGGTTCCCTAAACCTCAAACCCCCCAACCTTAAGCCCTAGATAATAGTTTCCATGTTCTTTTCCATTATCCCTATATATTATATAACCCCTATATAGCACCTACAAAACCCCTATGTAACCTCTAAATTCACCAACAAGCTAGCTTGTCAAACAAGACAGACCTGCTGACTGTCGTGTCAGGGTTTCATCTTGTTCTGTCCCCTGGCTTGCATCTGTGTCATGCTTAAGGTCTAGGAATTGAGCTTCAACGCTTTAAAGTTGATATACTGCATAATGTTCAGAGTTCAGAGATGTAGGGCTGGGGTTGTGGGGTTAAGAGCCTAGGAGAACGAAAGATCTGTTGGATCTTTGTGTGAAACATGTGCGAAAGAATTGCGGCGTTCAACTTTCCAATGGCAAGTGTCAGTGAGGGTGACGTCATAATTTGCAAACTATGATTTTCAATAAGCCAAACATCAGCCAGATATCTTGTAACATGAGAATGCAAGCCCTGAACCCTAAACCCTTTGAAAACCTAGATCCTACAGACAGGACTGCAACCAGTAGAGGAACTCGCACAACTAACCATGAAGACATGCTAACCTTCCTGTGCAAGAAACGCATGAACTTTGAGATGAGTACCATGGAACCGCCCATGCTTAGGACCTTTCATGAACAACTAAGTGCCGGGCTATGTCGCACACTGCGCTTGCGGCAGGGGAATATTGGTATTGACGTGAAACTGGGAACCCGATATGATCAGACTCCCGATCGAAGTCTCCAGCAGGAGCAAAGTGTACGAGCTGTAGATGCAAGCACGCTTTGCCAAAAAACACACATGTAGTGTCTGTGACAAGAAATTCCCATTCTAATTTGATGATTCCTGTAGCTGTTGCAAATATCCTGTCAAATGTCCATGTGTCAATTCCAAGCGGTTGTCAGTTGTGTACTGCGGAAAGTCATGCTCCTGGTGCCGTGACACTTGAGAGCAATGTGATTGCATGCAAGTTTTGCGCCCGAGGGCAGCCATGGCACCATGCAAGCAACAATGCACAAGCTTTGCTGGGCAATGGACAGCGAGGGGTAACACCATAAAATCACGGACTTTTGTACCGGGAAACATTCAAAAATGTCTGTCGACGTATCATTGAATTCTGCTCGCGCCGGAGTTCCACAGCAACATACTAAAGGCCCAAAACAGTCGATCGACGCTCAAATCACACACTGACTTTGTCACTTTCCAACTCCGCAACTGACAACATGCTCAGGTGGATTTTGCATCGTAGAACTGTAGGTTTGTGGGCAAATGTCTCTAACGCAATCGATTTGCATTCAAGAGGCCACATTTGCAAACGAGGTCAAACAAATGATTCAGGTGAGAGCACATGTTGCTTTCAAAACGCGACCTGTCGAACATGTTCTCGACTCGTTTAACATGCTGCTCTTGTATACGATGCAACGAATTGCTGCCCAAATCCCCCAAAATCCTCCTCTGGAACTTCGCGATGCTAACAAAGCACACCTAGCGAAAAAAAATGCAAGCACGGACTATGTTAACGAACGAACGAAACCCAACTGTTTTTGCCGCACTGTTTGGCATTAACCACCTTCATGTTAAAGCTCCTTGGAAATCCGGCTGGTTTGCCAACTGCCTTTGCGAAGCCGTCCTGTTTGTTGCGGACGCCTTCCGGGTTGCGTACCAAGCAAGTGTGCCGTCTCTGGACCTTGTTTCTTGTGTTGGGTCAGAAAGATCCGTCCTCCTGGTGACAAATGTTGCAGAGCTGCCCAAGTATGATGAATATAACGTTGGTGCTCAAAATCCCAAACAACACGAACCCAATCATCCACTGCAATAATAATCCAACATAAATCACTGCGGAAAACAGGAAACCATTTCTATTAATCAAGTTTAGATTGAAATCAATCGTCCATCATGCCGAAAAGGGCCCAACATCTACATGGACCATAGTTAAGCCATCACACCTGCTCTTGCGAACTTGACACAACAACAACATCGCGGACAAAGATTTTTGAGAGGAAAATGTTGAAACATCGCAGCTATATCTACTTCATGCGGACAGACAAAAACTGCAAAACAAATTGGCATTTACAAAATTTTGTTGCACATTGACATGTCCAACTAGAGACGGAATTTTACAAAAAATATGTTAAACTTGGTAATGAATTCTCCCGCGTTTTGTACAAACCTTGCGCAACATGTCTGATTTTCGCGAAACGAAATTGCACATGCACGGCACCGTCAGGGGAACACACATGCCTGTCGGAAACAGAGCTGTACCGTGAAGAGGGTTGATGCTGCCTGCTTGATGGAAATCAGATGCGTTCCATGCTGTTTGTCGACCGAAACTTTCCATGGTGGAAAAAAATTCTTCTCTATTTCACCGTCATCAACGCATTGAATGTTGAACTTTGAGAATATTTCAGCATCCGACCTGGTTCGAGATTAGAGTAGGACTGGCCAATAAAAGTGCCAGCACGACCACAGATGTGAAAAAAAAAACCGACCAGCCAGCGGCCAGAGATACTTTACCCTCGACTGCGGATGATGAAAGAACCATAGGCTTATTAACCTAGACTTAGATTTTAGAAGAAAGGAAGTGGTAAGCGTCTCCATGATGCGTGATCAATGCTGACAGATTGAGGCACCAAAATTAGACTAGTAGAAGCCGTTAAATCCAGACAGGGGATTCATAGAATCGTGTTTGAAATATATATTGAGCGTTCGCCGCAAAAGGAGATGTGCAGCCATCAAGTTCGCTTTGTGTTTTTCAAAATGTTCCCAGACTGTCAGAAGAAATACACGAGCACCCATGCGAAAACTAAGGCGAGAAATTCCAAACTAACACCAGCAACCCGTTTGTCAAAAAACAGCTTTGAGGGAAATCATGATCATGTCCGAGCACCTTTTAAATTGATTTTCATTGCTTTTCTGGTGTTGTGGAAATGTATTGAAATCAGCTGCTTGATTTGGATATCCTGCAGCGTCACGAATGGCATTGGCAATATCCAAACAGGCAACCGGCAGGTTGATATGTCTGTCGGAATGCATGTTTTCCTCCAACCTTAATGAGGGGACGAAAGCTAAGATTTCGCGCGCTTTCAGCAGACCAACCATGCTACACTTTTTTTAGTACTTTGTTTTCTTTTGTCCGCGCGGGCGCTACTCTTAATTCCAAAGCCAGTCGCAAGACACAAAAGTGGAAAAGAGCACAAGATACTAATTAAACCAATAAGCCAAGAGACACGTAAATCAAGTAAATTCAGCAAGGAATCCACCTCTGTGTCACTGACAAATCAGCTTATTGGTTCTCTGGCAATCAACTTGTGCGGTTGCCATCAGCTAAATCTATCTCATTAACAGTTGACGAATCATGCAAGCATAATCACAAATCACATATAAACATGATTAAACCCATTGGCCTCCGTAAGTACGACGAAATGGACCAAAATCACAACCCATTCATAAACGATATTGGGGCCATCATCAAAGGTCATCGCCACTACTCTCCACAAGGCACAATGTCCTTCCATCTCTCCATTGTGAAACTGTCGAGTAACGGTCCAAGTAGAAGAATGTGGGAACATACATAAAATACATCAGAATGGTTTCTCTCATTTCCCCAACTTGTTTCCAGGCATGGGACTCAGGTTACCCAGCGTCTCCAACTGCACGCTAGCCTACATGCCATCAGGCGTTTGACTCCGGTTTCCTAGAGTCTGAACAGCCTAGAACTGCACGCTATTCACGTAGGCGGCTCTGGGCAGGGGCCCGCGGTCCCATACCCTTGCTCTTCCACTCAGCCGACTGCTTAGCAGGGATTTGCGAGCACTTCACTGGAAGGTGTCCCCTCCCTTTGTTTTGGCACCAATTTCTGTGCTATGGCGAAATATGAGGCGATAGAGATTGCAAGTCTCTCCGCGGCGTTGGAACGGTGCTCGAAGGACATCCGGACTTGGGAGACGTAAAGGCTATGGGAGAAACAAGAACTGACTGGCAAGTTTCATCGAGTTGGAAAGGCCAGTTTGGACCTTGCAACCACTATGGCCCGGAAGAACCCCTACCACCAACGGCCCTAGCATTTTGATCGCTATGGACACGTCCTTGCTGCTACGCAAGGCAAGACTATGTTCCGGAAGGCCATGGTTCCAGTGCGGGATCCAACTCAGCTTTTGTCGTTGGGTCGTTGCAAAGCGTAGAGAGATCCATTTGGCTTGGTGCTAGCCCAAGCAGCGCATCGGGTTGGGCGGCGGGGGCACACTTGGTTCGAAATTCCAACGTCCGTGCGTACTCATTCCCCCACACCGTAAAGAAAATCTTCCGACGGCTCTATTGCCCCTGACTTCCACAAGTGGCGGAAGTTGTAGGACCCCCTTTCATAATGTTGCTGCCTTCGAGCATCCTGCTAAGCTTCATCATAGCGATGCCATTGAATAGGCAGCTCCTTAGTTTTTTCAAAGACGGTAAGACCCTTCTAGGTCGGCTGTGCTTGCAGGTCTTTAACATATTGGAGCTGCTTATCTTCTTGGTAAAAACCGACTTTGTTCCTCGCCAGCTCAAGAGCCGGCGCGAATGGCTGAAGGGCTGGGAGATTCGGCGAGGCTAACACGGATGGCTCGTACCTTAGGGATTTTGTAGATACTAAACAGGGGCTCGCGTGTCTTCAGGGCCAACGCCGCCCTATGTTCTAGTTCTCGATAGGGCAAGTAGAAAGACGAGGGCACGGTGGCATGCGTGTGGTCCTGCATTGGCTCCTTCTTTTGTCGCTTACCTCTTTGGCTTGTCTGACTTGCGCCCTCCGTTCCTGCTTGACTTGGCGCGCGACGATGCCCTGAAGAAGCCCCAGCCGACCCACTGGGAAAATAGCTTGACGGTGAGCTTGGCACGGATGGCTGGACCTTAGCCATAAAGGGATCATGCTCATGTACTTTCGAGACATGCCTTGCAGGCCAAGCGGCTCCAACCGAACCGGTCAGGCAACCATCTCATCAAGTCTGCGCGTGTTCTCTAGAGCTTCAATACTGTTTGGAGCTTGCCGACAACTGGAGGCGGTGTATGTTGCGAAGAAGGATGGTGGTCATCTTCCGTATTACACTCAATTACTGGCTGATAATCGAGCAAACCTAAAATTTGCTCAGCGGAGGTGGTCCTTCAGCTCTTGCAACATTGCGGAACCTTATTTGAAAGTACCGGTAGGGCACCGATGAGCGTGCCTTTCAGCGCTGGGTGTGACACGTGCGCCAGAGGCTGCCTCACTGATACTATTGACTTCAACGGGGTACAAGTTCGAATTCACAGAAAGAATCCACTCAAGACACCTTTGCGGCGCGGTCAGTCCAGTGCTACGTTCATGCCTTTACCATTTTTTGACATTCAGTGGCCTTCCCCCGTTATAATCGGTGAATTGCTAAGGAAAAGTATCTGGGCTCCGACCTGGCTCCAGTTCCTCATGGTCCCT
>CAJNIZ010013224.1:0-11624 GCA_905231905.1 Symbiodinium pilosum
CTATTAAGGGTTTAGGGTCTAGGGGCTATTAAGGGCGAAACTAGGAGATTAGACTATGGATCATATATAATGATGCTAGATTAATCTTGGGGGTAGACATGTTATGAGGGGGGGGTTAAATTCTTGGAGGGAGGGGAATTGTTGTTTGGAGTTTTTGTGCTTCCAAAGTGATCGCAGGAAATACTTAAACCCGAAGCTCTAAGCCTTTTTCCCTAAAGCCCACGCCCTAGTCTAATAGCAGGAACTCCGAGATCCTGAGACGAAGCGTTACACAGAAGACGGCGCCTGGCAAGCATTTGATCGTCTCATCGTTGTAGATTTTTTTGGGGTTCTAGAGTCCGCAAAATAGAGTGAGAGTATATCTTCCTTCTGGTGTTGGTATGTCATAAAAGTTCTGAATTTCTGGCTGGGGGGTGTATCCTCCTTCTGGTTTCACAAGAGAAAGATATTTCGGGAGTGTTGTGTTTCTAGTTGGGGGCTATGGGGGCTTAATGGTTGCAGCTTTAGTTTTCACGTTTGGGTTTCGGGCGTGGGATGAAGGTTTTTGCTCTAAACCCTAGACCATGGGGCTAAGGGTTTAGATCTTGGGTTTAAGGCTTTGGGCTTCCAGGTTTCCAGGTTCTGGGCTTTGTGTTGGGCTTGAATTAAGGGTTTAGAATTTAGGGCTAAACCCGAAGCCCTGAACCCCAAACCCTAAACCCTAAGTCCTAAACCCTAAACCCTAAAGGGTTTAGGATCTTGGGGTTCAGTATGAGGGGCATCTGGAAGCTGCGGAGAGAGCAAAATCAGAGTGCATGATTGGATGAGTTGGAGAACCCTAAAGCCTAAACCCCTAAACCCTAAACCCAAAACTAGTGGGTTTAGGGTTTAAGTCCGATACCCTCAAGTCAAGAAATATATGTTTATATACGTATATATATATATATGCCCCTAAATGGTACTATAGGAACTCCACTGTGAAAGGAGGTCTGTTCCTGAATTTAAGCGGTACAACTATATATTGTCCCCCTTAAGTAGATAGAATATGGAATTGACCTATACTATGATAAGATCCCCACATATCCCATATTCTATCTACTGAAGGGGGACTATAACCCCAGTTTCCATGTCATTCATGTTCCATTCTTCTTTTCACTTGAGGTTTAAACCCTAAACCCCAGACCCAAACCCTTTCATTACCGGGGTTAGAACCCTGGGGCATCATGAGCCCTAAGCCGTATAGCTCCCCTTAGTAGATAGATTATGGGATATATGGGGACCTTATTATAATGTAGGTCAGTTCCATATTCTACATACTTAGGGGGGGCTCTGATCCCCATAAACCCTTGATGTAGGTCAATTCCATGTTCTATCTACTTAAGGAGGAATCCAAACCTTACCTGTCTGTGTGAAGTAAGTCTTATTAGTTAGGTTCAGCGTTTCAGCTTGGGGTTAGGGGGAAAACATGTAGACACATAGGTCAGACCAACGACTTCGAACCGCAAAACTCCATGCCTAGAAATCAAAATCTACAAAGTCCACCTACCCAATGCCCAGGATACACCATAAACCCTAAACTGTACGCCTTAAACCCAACAATCTCTCAGCGCGCCAAGCCCCCCCCTTTTGCTTGGAACGCGGGGTGCTGGCATGGGGCACCCCAAAGACCAAACCAAAAAATTCACGAATGCAAAGCCAAAGGACTATACCTTAAACCAGGGCTTAGTGTGCAGGGTAGTATGCGTGCCTAGAGCCAAAACCCTATATCATCCCAGTTTCTTTCCATCTGTTTCTCCATGACTCCTGCATGACCCCAAACCCTAAACCCCTATAATCGTCAGTCACCTATCTAATCCCCGAAGTAACCCCCATAAAGGAGTTTAGACTACAGCTCATATGGTAGTTTCCTACACGCCTAAACCCTAACCCATAACCCTAAACCCCTAAATGATATTATAGTTCCCCACACCCCAGCCCCTAGGTTGTTACAAGCCGATCTATCGGGATCAGGCGACGACGTTCTGTCTTCAGGGTTTTGGGGCTAAGGGTTGGAAGGAGGTATAGTATGAAACGCCAGTGTTTTCCAGAAACCTGGGCTATAACTCTGCTTTTCGTTGCCTGGGTTTGGAGAGATACTGTTTTGGTTCAGGTTGAGGTTAACTTGAATGATACCGTCGGTTTGAGCATGGGATGGTGGCTTGAAAGCCGAGGCTTCATGTTTTAGGGTTTACCCAAACCTTACAAGTATGTAAAATGATAGCCCTTCACCCATAATAGCAACCATAAAGGCCGTTATGTTACATATTTTCGGGGTCCAGGTAGGGTCAATGAAAAGTTTGTTGCAGCGACGTCTGCGTACGTATATTCTACATATGTGGAGAGCGATATTCTCAAAACAAACATTGTCGGAGGCATAAACCCTGAACCGCATAAGTGTGCTATACACAGTCAGGAGATCCCTCTGACTACGATTTGGGGCCCTTGCGTTCGTCCAAGTTGTGATGTCCGGGAGGCCACTATTAAGGCCTTTGAAAAGTTACCTTCAATTACAGGGTTTAGGGCCTTGGGATCTAGCCCTAGCCGCCATAGACTCTGCCTACAACGATGCTATATAAGCAACCCAGAGCTCTCACAGGTTCAATAATAAAGCAGAACACCTGCAAACAACCATTGGACCTATCCTTCCTTGGAAGGATAGCAGTCATTACAGGAGCCCGCTTGGGTTCCATATTAGTTGGGGGGAGATGTAGTCTTCACATCTTCTTGTTCGAGGTGCTTCCAATTCTCGGTTAGATCACATAATATGCATGAGTTTCTCTCATGTAGAAACCTGCAAATCAACCATCATCAGTTTGACGTCTATTTGAGGTATCCTAAACTTCAATGTTACAAAGAATCTAGGGCCAAACCACTGTATTGGTACATAATCATTAGCTCGTTCCACGAACTCCTGTAAAGCCCTTTAAAGCCTCTACAACATTCACCCACCAAATGGTAGTTTCACAAAATAGGGGAACCCCAACATAGATCCCAATAATTACTAGAATCCTTACAGGGACCTCCCGAAAGGTACCCCTAATTTAGGGAAACCCCAAATGGCACTTACAAAGGCCATGTCAAAATCACGGTCCAGTTAAGATCTACAGGGTAATTTAGGGATAATGGAAAAGAAGCTGGAAACTACAATATAGGTTTTAGAGCTTAGGGCTAGGATCTGGGATTTAGGCTCCAGCTTCTCAGCCCTTTAAAAGGGAAAGCCGTAGACTCTTACACCCTGATGCAGAAGCCTACATAAGTACCAATATCATGGTCCTATATTCCTTGTAGTACTATAGTATAGGTCCAACAATCCTCAGAAATCGGTCGTTATTCTTCGCGCAACAATCTATTTAACCACAACAGTCAAGCTCCATGACGGCAGTGCATACCTAAACTCATATGAGCTATAGATATATATGTATATAGGGCTTAAGGTGTAGGGTCTAAACCCCTTAAAGGGATATATATATATATATAGGAGATTCTATAGGGGAGTATTATAGGGGTTATTGAGGGGGATACTGGGAGTTTAGACTCTTGCTCATATGAAAGCCACAGATGAAGACCTGCAAACAGCTTTCTGTGGCCTGTATAGCTCCTCTTTCTACTGTGACCATGGTCAGCGGACGTCGGAGGTTGATGATCGAGTACTTCTCAGGTAAGAAATACCCTAAACTGTAAACCCTAAACCCCTAAACCCTAAACCCACCCTAAATCTGAAACGCAAAATCTCCGCTCCCGGTGGCTTGCTTACAAGCAGACTTGGCTCAAATCATTTCTTTTGGCTTAAACCTGTCATTACTCACCCCTTCCCCTTAATCGGGATTGTAATAGGGACCCAAATGCTATAGGCCCTTAAAGGGAGGGGGGTTCATTGTTTAGGGGTCTACATTATCCCTTTTGGAGCTTCTCAGACTCGACGCGTTACAATCATGTGTGGAGCTTCCTCTGTATAGTCATATATGGAGCTTCCGATAATCTTCTTCAAGTACCTCTACATCTCTAGTAGGCCCCAGAGTCCTCATGTACCCAATATCAAAACATCCTCACCAAAGAGGACTACCCCCAAAAGGAGGCCTGAACTCTACATCTGAAACCCGAAGGAGAGGGGTGCCGTCGCAAGACATGCCGCCCCTCCCCCCCACACGCCTTCGTGTGTTGGGGCGCCGTTTCCACATAGCTCCAGCCGCCACACAGCAAGACGCCCTAAATCCACAACCCCATACCGTGCCCGCCCTAAGGGCTTTGCATGACTGTAGATGGAGGTTAAAGGGGGCGTTTTAACACATCCCAAGCTCTAAATCCCAAACCCTAAACCCTATACTCTTTACCCTAAACCCTCCATCCCAAACCCTGAACCCTATACTCTAAACCCTACATCCCAAACCCTAAACCCTAAATCCCTCATAGTCTAGAAAAGACCCTGAGCCGTGGAGGAGATGTGGGAGTATCTCTACAACGAGTGGGGCGCTGTAGCTCCAGATGGGGTAGCGGCAGAGGACTGGATGCAGGGCTGAGGGTTTAGGGTTAGGGTTTTGGGATGAGGAAATCAGGGTTTAGAGTCAATTCAGAGCTTAGGCATTTATAGGGTTGTCTAGAGCTGAGAGAATTCTAGGGTTGTTCACGGATTATGGAATTGTAGGGGTGTTTGGAGATCAGGGTTTTAGGGTTTAGAAGCTAAGGATTAGAGTTTCGAGATGAGGGCCCGCTGCTTAGGGATTGGGGAGTGGGGTTTACCATTGGCTGTTTCAGGGCTTCATGATTAGGGAAGTTAACCCTCCATCCCCCACTCCAGCGGAAGGGATGACGCAAGTGGGTCTGATAGGTTTTGGGTTTAGTGTGAGATTTTCGGGGTTAGCAGGCCGTAATTTGTCTGAAGGAATATTCTTTGAATCCCAAACCCAAAGCCCTTGGGCTTAAGTTGTAGAACCGAAGCCCTGAACCCCAAATACATCCCAAACCTGAAATGAAACTGTCTCAACATAATCCTTAGTACCAGTTCGCTAGCCCGATAGACCTAAAGGCCCCCTATTTGAGAAGCCCCAAAATTAAACCCTCACCTGTTGAGGACCTGGTACCTGCAGACCGTGCTCGGGAGTTCACACAGCAGCTTTCTCAGTACGGCCCCTTTAAGGAGCTTAGATTATAGCTCAGTTGGTGCATTATCTTCTTTTCACGTATATTCAGACCTGCGAGCAGTTGCCAGGTGTCATCCATGCACGCATTGCATTTAGGGTTTAGGGTTTAGGGTTTAGGATTTAGGGTTTAGGGTTTAGGGTTTAGAGTCATGGAAAGGGCTACTTTTTCAATAGAAGGCATCATTGGATATAAGTGCCTTTGACCTCAAGTATGATAACCTGAGCTGGCAACTCTATAAATCCCTAACGACCCTCGACCCAATGCTGCAAACTTAGCTGGAAACCATATAGCCCAGTTTAACGGGACCCTAAACCCTAAACCCTATATTCTTTGTAGGGCCCTTTTGGATGGGCAAATTAAGCTTTGTGAAAAATCGTTACCTCCTAGATCCAGACCAAAACAATATTATTTTCACTCTTGGAGCTCTCAGTCTCACAACCCCTAAACCCAAAACCCTAAACCTTGGCCCAAACCCTGAAGCATAAGGTCAAGCCTTAACCCCTAGACCCGAAATCCCTAAACCCCCCGAATATCAGAACCTCTACATCTCCAAACGCGAAGAGTCCTTTGTATAGTCGCCGTGAGTCCTTCTTCGGGGGGATTTCTGAACCCTAAGACCCAAACATCTGCGTTCCTGGATACCCAAAAAAGCTCAAAAGCCTGTTGCGAGGCGGATGTGCCAGCGCCAGTGGCAGTTGGGCTTCCATTTCCCAGTGCATCTCGGAATCGTTTGGGGAAATTATTGGGTTGCTGTCAAGAAACTTGAGTTATGTTAGTTTATTCGGAAACCATATTCATGACTATATATACCAAGTATGGTAACCTAAACCCTAAGCCGTATATATCCTATATACCCGTTAAGGTAACTTTATTTTAAGTTCCTGAACGGCAACCCAGATTAGGGTTGAGGGTTTAGTTTTGACAGTTGAGGGTGTATAGTCCCCCTTAAGTAGATAGAATATGGCTTTGGGTATATTATAACAAGATCCCCATACCGCATCTACTGAACGGGGCTCCTAAATCCTAAACCCGAAGAATCCCAAATCCCTGAGCCCTAAACCCCAAACCCTAAACCCATAGTCTATCTACTTAAGGAGGACTGTAGGGTGTGGGGCTGAAGGCCTGGGTCTCAGGATTTAGGGCTTTGGGATTCCTACAATTCTGTGGTTCAGGAGTTTAGGGTTTAAGATTTTGGTGGGTTTAGGGTTTTAGGGTCTAGGGGTTTAAGGGTTTAGGGTCTTGGGGTGTAGGGTTCAGGGTCTTGGGTCTAGGGATTTGGGATTCTGAGGGTTTAGGGATTTGGGATTCTTAGGGTTTTGGGTGAGGGCTAAAGGCATGAGGCATAAGATTGATGATTTAGGTTCTATGGCCTTTGAGCTTTGTGCCGCGGATTTTGGGCACAGCCCCTGAACCTTATAAACCCAGTGGGCGCACCTGATTTTGGGGTTTAGGATTTAGGGTTTAGGGTCTGAGTCCACACTTCCATGCGCGGTGTGGTTTTGCAGGGCCCAATTGCAGGCGTGCTCAGGGTTTAGGGTCATGTAAATTCTGAATGAATACCAATATTCTCTCCCGAAAATCCTGACATCACTATAGTCTGCTACGCTACAAATTGCCAAGGCCCTATCATACTCAATAAGCATTAAGTTTATGTTGTGTCAAGTGCTAAGGGGTTGTTCAATTTTTCGATGCAGAGCTGCTGTTCAGGACTACAACACCGAGCTTCCTAGATCAAAAGCCGGGCTATCCTTACATACTTCCTGAAGGAACCTTTATGAAATTCCCGAAATACCCTAAATCCTAAGCTCTAAAACCCTAAAACCCTAAACCCGAAACCTAGTCACTAAATCCTGGCAAGTCCGGGGCTCAAAGTCCAGGCCTTAGTATCCAAATCCTGTTCCCTGAATGAACAAATTCTCCCCAGGCCACTAGTACTACAAGGAAGCCCTTAACCCTTAAACCGCATGGTTTATTTTTTGATGAATGTCAGCTATGGGATGGGGAAGGGATGGATCCCTAGAGTAGTCTGTATATAACCCATTTTAGTGGTTTCCATTCTCTTTTCCATTCCTTCCTTCCCAGCAAACCGAAGGCCAGTCCCTAAATCAGAAACCCTAAGCCCCTAAACCCTAAGCCCTTAACCCTAACCCCTAACCTCTAAACCCCTAAGCCCTAAACCCTAAGCCCCTAAACCCTAAACCCAAAGCCCCTAAGCCCTAAACCCTCAACTTAAAACCTTGAACCCTAAACCCTAAACCCCAAACCCTAACCCCTACCCTAAATCCTAAACTTAAAACCCCAAACCTACACCCTAAAGCCTAAAGGTGGCATGGGGGAAAGATAAGGGTTCCTGAGGACTGAAATCATCACCGGTTTCGAGGAAATCGTTGAAAAAGACTGCGACTTTTGGGACAGGACTCTCCCGGGCCTGTGAGGGTTGAGGATGTAGGGGGTTAGGGTTGAAGGGTTTAGGGGTTAGGGTTTACAGGTTTAGGGTCTTGGGTGTAGGGGTTAGGGTTTAGGGGTTTAGGGTCTAGGGTTTTGGGGTCTGGGGTTTAGGGATCAGGGGTTTAAGGTGTGGGGTTTCAGGGTGCCACGGGGATACTCAGCTGCTTTAGCCGTGCGAGCGCTTGAAAGAAGCGACTCTAAACCCTCACACCTTGGGTACTGCCCCGACTCAGTAACAGTTGGATAATACCTATAACATACTTATATCTAGCCTATTATATAGCCCTTAATATGACTCCTAGTATAGACTGTTATTGGGTGGGGGCAGTACCCCACCTACACCCTAGAGTGTAAGGATTGGTAGGCCCTAAGCCCCCAACCTGCAGCCCTAAACCCTAATTTCCAAACCCCAAAACCTACAACTGTAAGCGTCAACCCTTCACCCTGAAACTTGAAGCCTAAACTCTACACCTTAAAGCGCAAGCCCGAAACCGTTTTGGGCTTTCAAGCAACGTCCTGGCATCTCATGATGGGGCCTTGTGCGTTGAAGGGGAGCTGGGTTATGTCTCAGGGTATGCGGCGTTCTTGTTGTCGAATTACTGTAGGGCGGGCTATATTATGTATACACACACAGATGCTATGAAATTAGGATGATAACGGGGAATCAGATGGAGAAGAAAATGGAAAGTTCAATAAGAAAACGGGTGTGTATAGGGGCTTTAGAGGGATAATTACCAATACTAGGGTCCTAAGTTCCCGGTGTGACTATGGTGTAGGGTACCTCAACTAGACCTCAAACTCATCTTTGCTTAGGCCTCTACATCACGCAAGCCAGGACTGACGTAGTTATAGTAGATGCCGCTCTTGACAGACATGTTCAATACACATCCATGCTGGAATTCTCAAACTTTGACGTGAAATGCTAAATCCTGAGCCTGAAACTGCTATCCTCAAACTCCAATCTCAATCTCTAAATGTGACACCCCCACTCCAAAACCTAAACCCTAAGCCCTCAAATCCTAACCCTGCAATCCTGGCAAAGTTTGATCTTAAACCTGAAGTCTTGTTCTATTTCCACAAGAACCATCTCCGTAATACTCGAGTCACCGGCCCGAGAAGGTTTTGCTCCAGGTGCAAGACACAGACTGCGGTTGAGGGTTTGGGGTTATGATTCTACTTTATTGGTCATATTTAACCCTAAACCCTAAACCATGAGGTTTGGGGTTATGATTCTACTTATTGGTCATATTTAACCCTAAACCCTAAACCCTAAGGGTTTGGGGTTCTGATTCTACTTTATTGGTCATAGTTAACCCTAAACCCTAAACCCTAGTATCAGCAGGTGGGATTTTTCAGTATTAGGAGAGGCAAGCCTTCCATGACACCCTTGGAACCTATCAGGTGGGTCTAGGGTTTTAGGGTTTATGGGGTTTAGGGTTTAGGGTTTATGGTTTAGGGTTTAGGGTTTAGGGGTTTAGGGTTTAGGGTTTAGGGTTTTAGGGCTTAGGGTTTAGGGTGGCTACGTACCCTTAAGGGAGGCCTATGTAGACCCCGGAACAGAAGCCGTCTGCGAGCTACCGTCAGTATTAGCCTCATGAAGGGACCCTTAGGGCTGGACATGGGGTCCCTCTTGTAGTTTAGTATGGTGGTTTCCCAAAATCAGGGGTACCCTTTTTGGGGTCCCCATAATAAGGACTATAGTATTTTGGGGTCTATATTGGGGTCCCCCTATTTAGGGAAATTACCGTATAGTCCCGAATATATTCCCTAAGAAGGAACCCAGGTGCATTGAATTATGTAGTCGGACATAATTGACTGCAGCTCGTATGAGTCTTACATGACCACCTCGGAGTTGTCCTTGACAACAGTTTCACAGCAATTTGCCGCAACCTGGTCCTCGTTCCAAATAGTTGACTATGCTGTAGAAAATCGTCCGGCAAGCTTGCACCCTCCCCTCCACTTAACTTTTTGAATGCCATCTACATTTGGGGGTACAGTTTGTAAGATTCGAGGCGGGAGAAAGGAAAGGGAAGAGAGCACGCATAGATTTGCTTCCCAGGGAACGAGTAATGAAGACTGTAACAGGAAGCGTAGATATCGAAGAATTTCCCAAAGTAATCCTTAAAGGAACTGGAAGTAGGACCATGGTCTTGTCCTGCCCCTCATATTAAACTTCCCCCCCCTAGTATTAAATCCTCACCATTGTGGTACATTAAAGTCTATTGAGCATACTTGATATTTGGGGGGGGAATATTAGGTGGGAAGGGATTCATATCTGAAAATATCCCTAGCGTCCGTAAGGTACCCCTTTACCAAGAACGTTCAATCTAGTTTATTTGAAGAGCTCTACAGACATCATCACGTTCTACGAAAACCAGTAAACATCATCCCCTCCATCTACGGTATACGTCCCTCTGGGGTAAAAGGAGAGTAGTCTTCCTGGGCCCTTTTTTGGTTCCATGTGAGCTGCCGACTAAAGTTAGGTCGGGGGGGAACCTGTAGAGGGATATATAGGGCCTTTAGGGAATGTATTATAACTTTAGTCCAGGGCACATGGTCGTTCGATTGCGGGAGTATGGGAGTTCCGTGCGAGTGTGCAGTTTAGGAGTCACTGACATGTCAAGGTCAAACCAAACCCACGCCCACCTGAGCCCTAGGGGTTTAGGGTTCAGGATATAGTCCCCCTTGAGTAGATAGACTACGGCTCTGGGTATATTATAATAAGATCCCCATATACCCCATATTCTATCTACTCAAGGGGGACTATAATCAGAACCCACATTTCAATGGTACTTGAGACGCAAGTCTTTCCATATAGGGGAGCTTTGAATTCGTAACACAGGTTTTCGAGTATAGGCTACAATTGGGATGCTCATAGGGTCTAGGATTGAGGGCTTACTAAACCCGAAACCCTAAACTCTAAACCCTAGGGTTGAGGGTTTAGAGTTGAAGGTTTAGGCCTGAACCTCCAAGCACCGGGAGGATTGACAACGCGACAGCTCTGAAGGAGATATTCCTTGCAAGCTTTGCTGTTTCATGCGTTTAGGGTTTAGGGTGTGAGAGGATTGTGGGACCCAACTCACCCAAATTAGTACCTTCTTGCAGTCATATGATAGTTATGTGGTGAATACCCTAAACCCTAGAGTGTACAGGGTCCTGGTTTTGGGCATTGGGCTTCCAGAAATCCGCTTGTTGATGTTGGAGCTCCGGCATGTTGAGGGTTTAGGTTTATGGTTTAGGGTCTAGGGTCTAGGGGTTAGGGTTAAGGGCTTAGGGTTAAGGGTGTAGGGTTGGGGGTTTTAGGATTTTTTGGGGGGGGCTTGAGTGTTTCGCTTAAGGGCTTTGATAGTCGGAGTGCAGACATGTGTTTTTTTTGGAGGTTTAGTGCTCTTATTGCTTTTTGAATGGTTCATCCTGCCTTGACTTCGCGAACGAGACTGTTCGGTTGTGATGTTGGAGAGGGCAAAAACCCGAAATCCTAAATCCTAACCCCCAAACCTTTCATTTCCTCAAAACCATCGGCCTGTCGGTAAGAGGAACAAAAAACAGGCAGTCAAAACGCATCAGTGCCCGCCCAGAGGCCCTTGCTTTGTTGTTGATGCTTTGACGCTGTTTAGGGTTTAGTGCGGGGTCTCGCTTTTCTGTCTTATCGCAGGCGTATACGGGCAGGGGGCTGATAGCTTTTTGAGCACGAAGGGTTTAGCCTGCAGCGCTTGCAGCGCGGCTTGCATCTCTAAGCGTGATAAGGTCGTTTCCTCAAATCGCCTCTTTATACTATAGCCCTTATCAGAAGGACGCCTGAAAAAGTACCCCCTAATTTGGGGACAACCCGCATATGTGATTTGGCGCGTCTACAGGCCAGAGTGGACGCACCACAGATTCCCCACATTGCAAATCCTAGTGCAGGTAGCAGGGCAACCTTGCAAGCCGGAAACTTACTGGTGGTAAGGGTTTAGGTTTACGTAGGGAATGATGGAAAATAATCCTGGCAAAGCCGAAACCTTCCAAACCCGAAACCC
>CAJNIZ010013224.1:29793-40609 GCA_905231905.1 Symbiodinium pilosum
AAATCCCTAAGCCCTCAATCCCTGAAACCCTAAATCCTTGAACCCTAAACCCCAAAACCCCAAATCCCTAAGCCCTCAATCCCTAAAACCTAAATCCCTAAACCCTAAATCCCTAAACCCTAAATTCTGAAACCCTAAATCCCAAAACCCCAAATCCCTAAGCCCTATAAATCCCTAAGCCCTAAATCCAATCCAAAAACCCCAAATCCCTCGCCCTAAATCCCTAAACCCTAAATCCCTAAACCCTAAATCCCTGCAACCCTAAATCCTTAAACCCTAAATCCCTAAGCCCTCAATCCCTAAACCCTAAATCCCTAAACCCTAAATCCCTAAGCCCTCAATCCCTGAAACCCTAAATCCTTGAACCCTAAACCCCAAAACCCCAAATCCCTAAGCCCTCAATCCCTAAAACCTAAATCCCTAAACCCTAAATCCCTAAACCCTAAATTGTGAAACCCTAAATCCCAAAACCCCAAATCCCTAAACCCCAAATCCCTAAACCCCAAATCCCTAAACCCTAAATCCCTAAACCCTAAATCCCTAAACCCTAAATCCCGAAATCCTGAGTCCAAGGAACCCGCCTTTTCGGTGTACGCCTCCAAGCTGTCTGGGGAGGGGAAGGCGCCTAAGCTCTTTTAGAGCTTTGGGGGGGTTCAGGGTTTAGGTTTTAGAGTTTGGGGTTTAGGGTTTAGGGTTCAGAGTTTGGGGGTGTAGGTTTTAGAGTTTAGGGTTTAGGGTGTAGAGTTTGGGGGTTCAGGGTTTAGGGTTTGGGGGTTTAGGGCTTCGGGTTTCGAGGTTGGGATTTTAGGGTTTAGAGTTTTGGGATTTTAGGGTTTAGGGTTTAGAGTTTGGGGCTTGGCCCCAAGCTCCAAACGCTAGTATCCTGCTTCTAGGCCCTGTAAAATGCCCAGGAAAGCTGGGTTCGGGGATGTAGGGTCTAGGGGTTTAGGGATTCAAGGTATAGGGATTAAGGGGTTTAGGGGTTTAGGGATCGATCAGGGTTCAGGGTTTTAGGCTTCAAGGTGGAGGGCTTACCTTTTTTGTGGTTTAGGAGCTCTTCGTGGGAGCTACGGTGAGCAAGAACGTAGAACGACCCTCACCCGAGATGGTGGTTACATAGAAGGTAGCAGCTGCGGCCCATGAACCCTCGATCCTTGAAATCTACTTAAACCCTAACTTAGGGTTTTAGGTTTTGGGTTGGGTACTGCCCCCCCCCCTCAGTAACAGTTGGATAATAGTTATAATATGGTTATATAGCCCTCAATAGGACACCCAATATAGACTGAAACTGAGGGGGGGGCAGTACCCAAGTTTTGGGTTTCAAAATGTACCTAAAATTCGAAACCTACACCCCAAACTGAGAGCCCCCGGTTTTTTCTCCGTTGCTTACCCCCAACGCCTAAACGCTAAACTCTAAACCCTGCTTAAAGCGAAATTACATCCTAAACCCCCAAGCGCCTTACCCTGAACCCTAAACCCTAAACGGCCCTAAACCCAAACACTAAGATCCCTGGGCCCAATCCTAGCTGAGGATTTCGAGGGGCTGGACTCCAACATGCCTCTTCGAGAGTTGAAGGAGGCGACTTGGGGGTCAGGGTCTAGGGTTTTACGGTTTAGGGTTTTAGGGTTTAAGGTTGAGGGTTTAGGGTTTTAGGGTTTAAGATTTAAGGTTTAGGATTTAGGGTTTAAGGTTTAGGCGGCTGGAAAATTTCAAGGGTTTGGGCTTAGGAAGTGTTACATGGGGTTACATTAGGGTTATGTAGATGATATACGTGGGGCTACACTAGGGTTATGCTCCGGGTTCTTGGGGTTAGGAAAGGTCTTGGGGTCTTTAGGAGCTAGGGTTCAGGTTTTGGGGGGTCTGGGTTTGCGAAGGGTTTAGGGTTGAGTTCTTCAGGTCTAGGGTTGAAGGCATAGACCTTAGACAGGGCTTAGGGAGACTTTAGGTTTGGGGCGTACCCAAAGCCCTAAACCGCCTAAACCGTAAAAGGGCTGCCAGTTCATGATTCCAAGGTCGCTGACCTGTGCCCGGAAGCCTAACTCAAATGCTGCTGCCGATGACAAACAAAGCCTTCCACACAACATCTATAGCTCTCCTCAGCTGGATCCTCCAACTACCATATAATGGGGCCTAAGTGCTTACAATTAGGGACCCTATAACCCCCGACTAGGGGCATTGGGAGAGTCCTGGCATGCTCAGCGGCGAAGGCTCTATGCTGTTCCATCCTTTTTGGTGGAGGTAAGCATGAAGCGATGGAATTCACAAAAGAAACTGCATTTGACAGGTTCTTGGAGCCAAGACCTGATCTCCGTTGCAGTCCCGAAGACATGCAACTGCAATATATGATTCTTGTGGAGGAGGGTTCTCATTTCAATTGTTATCTGGTTTGCTGTTAAGGAACTTAAATTAAGTTACCATAATGGGTATATATATATAGTAAATAATAGGGTTTCCCCAATATGGTAACTTAAACTAGGTTCCTTAACAGCAACCCAGCTATAGAAGCAGTATCCCGTTTGAAGCTCTGAACCTCGAACAATGAACCTTGAAGCGTAAACCCAAAACCCCAAACCCCAAAACCCAAAGCCCTAAACCCGAAGCCACAAACCCTGAAACCTACAACCCAGGATCCCAGGTACCAAACCTGAGACCTTAACCCCCCTAAACCCAAAACTCTCAACATTAAGAATCTTATATCTTAGACCTAAAGCCCAAATTGAAGACAACACACGAGAACCCTAAACTCCAAATCCTGAAATCCCTAAACCCTAATCCCTAAACCAAAAACCCCTATACCCCTAAACCCTGAAATCTAAACCCCTAAATCCCCTAAACCTCTAGACCCTATACCCCCATATACCCCTAAACCTTGAACCCAAGAAGATATGTCTAAATCCCTAAGCTCTAAACCCTGAACCTCAGGTGATATGCCAGGGGCTTGGCCTTCACTCCTACCAGACCCAGCTCATGTTGGACCCTGGCTTTAGGGTTTAGGATTTAGGGTTTAGGTTGAAGTAGTTTAGGGTTTAGGATTTAGGGTTTAGGTTGAAGTAGTTTGGTGTTAAAGGGTTTAGGGTTTTAGGGTTTAAGGTTGAATCTTCCAGAAACCTACGACTCAGGCGTAGGGCTTCGGGTGTAGGATTTAGGGTTTGGGGCGTCAAGGTGTTCAGTATAGGGTTTGGGTGACTCCATACCGAGGGACCCCCAAATGGAAGATGACAAGGAACCCTAAACCCTAAACGGATGGAAGCTGCGCTTTTGCACGGGTATATTTGGTGTGTGTTAAAGATATTTCTCAAAGGGTTTTTGGTTAGCAGGGTTTTTGCAAATAGGGATTAAGGGTTCAGGGGGTTAGGGTTTAGTTTAGGGTGTTGGGGTTAGGGTTTAGGGTTTTGGGATGAGGGATTACAGATTTGGGGCTTAACTCCAAGGATTTTTCATATCATGTGGGTAGAATCCCCATCTACCCTTGGCATGGCTTGCGTATACCCCAAAACTCCCCAAAAAGGCCTTACATGGGTGGTTGTCAAAATCCCTTTTCAAAGCTGTTCAAATCAAAGTTCCACACATTATGAGGGTCCTGGGGCCGCCTAGGCAGTTCCCCAAATCCTGAACCCTGAACCACGCCTGTGGTTCTCAAAAAGCCGATGGCAGGATCGACCCTTCGATTCGGAGGACGATGACAAGAGAAACTTCACCTCTTTTTTTGCGTGTGTCCGTGGGGAGGTTCTTAAAGCCCTGAGGCATATCAACCCTAAACCCTCAGCCCTAAACCTTAACCCTAAACCCTAAACCCCCTTGTTGGTTGAAGAGACAGGCTTTATGCACCATGGATTGGTTGTTGTTGGGGCATAGCTTGCGAACTTTTGGTTTGTTGGGCTCTACCCTACACACTTCAACCCAGGGTCATAATTTTGGCTTCGGGAAGTTCAGAGTCCAGAATTCGGAGTGAGTGTTTTAGGGTCAGAGAGACTTGAACTCATATCACAGCAGTGAAGTTGACGCAATTTAAAAATAGGGCGCAGTCTAGGGCTGCGGATGTAGGACGAAGGGTTTCGTGCTCACATGGGCTTAGCATTTAGGGTTCAGGATGTTCGAGTGTAACGAAGACGCCTGAAAAATCCGAAAGTTTTCAGGATTCGTCTCTCATGTTCCTTATATAACTGTAGTAGGTTAACCCCCAACCCCTATTCTACTCATTTCGGCCCCTTCATGGACTCCTACTTGTAAAATCCCTGTAGAACCCCCTAAGCCCTAAACCCTAGTAGGTTTGGGTTTTGGTGGCAATCCTGCGCGCCCAGGGCCCATCTTTGATGTAAGATACTGGCGCCTGGTTTGGTATGGCGGAAGGGGAAACGCCATCAAAACTACTACAGGCCCTTGGGTCCCTTCAAAGGGGTTGTAGGGATATGTTGGATTTGGGTTTGGGGCTCAGGGAATGGAACAGACTGTGGGAGCCACTCTATTCTGGGGGCTGTATAGTATGAGAAGTACTATAGGATCCATTCCTTCGGTCCTCGAACCAAAAGAAAGGCACGACTGTCATTTGAGGTTTATGGTTTCCAATGGAGGAAGGCATTCCTAAAACCTAAACCTCAAACCCTAAACCTGGGTTTAGGGGTTTAGGGTTTAGGGTCATAAGCTCAATAAGTTTTTAGGTTCAGGGCCTACCGCAGCCTCTAAAGTTTCAATCTCATAGGATGCTCATTATAGTCGTTGGGGTTACCAAAACCCTCTTCTTAGCTTGTGGGGGTAAATGGACCCCAAACCCTAACTTACCCCGAAGTCAACCCAGGAATCGGTGACCTGGGTATTGGTCAAGGAGCACAACTGAAGGCTGTGCTTTTTGGTAGTTTCCAAGGTAAAGGGTTTATGGCTTAGTAAAAGCTCAGTATGGAAAGTGTGTCGTGGAAAAAATGTATGCTATACCACTCCTATAATCTCGAACTTCAAGTTAAGGATGTTGGGTTGCAGAGGTTTAGGTCAGCATCCAGGTTGCAGGGCCTGGGGTTAAAGGTTCGAGTTGGGCTTTGTAGGATGTTTTGAGTTTTGAGTTTAGGGAGGAGCCCGCCAAGCCCTAAACCCTAATTACTAAACCCTAAACCGCCAGCCGCTGCTGGTCCTGGCTGTCTTGTAAGGTTTAGGGTTTGGGGTTTAGTAGGGTTTACGGTTTAGGGTTGCGTGCGTTCTTGCGCAATGGGGAGGAATGCTGGAAAATGTGGTATACCACTTGGTGCTTAGTAGGGGAAAAGCAATGGATCCATCTGCTAGTCACTATGCAATTCCAGAGCATACACCCTGGCCTTGCTGAGATGCCATATGAGGGGTTTAGGGTGGGTACTGCCCCCCCCCCTCCCCCGTAACAGTCTACAAGGGGTCCTTTCAAGGGATATATATATATATCATATAACCATATTATAATTGTTATCCAATTGTTACTGAGGGGGGGCAGTACCCAAGGTTTAGGGTATAGGAACCTCTGACATTCCCAGAGCCCGAATCAATGGATAGATAGGGGGCATGAAGTCCCCAGTGAGGGACTAACCCTGATCTCCTGAACCCACCACACGTCCCCCGAAGTCCCCAACCCCTTCCAACTATTGTGGATACTCAACATCCTGCATGACCCTAAACGCCTTATACCTTGCGCAGTACGGTTCTACAGTAGACTAAAGTCACGAAGGATTTTCGGTGTCAACAGTAGCAACACTGCCAAACCTCAAAGCCCAAAACCAGAAAACGCTGAAATACCGCAGCAAGGGGCACCTGGGTGTTTCTCCACATTATCAACCCTCAGAGAATCCAACACGGGGACACCTTACAATCCCTATCTCCCCAGAGCCCCCAACCAAATCAAGCAGCCCTCCCCCCGACCTCCCGCCTAAACCCTAATCCCTATGTGAGTTGTAGTCTAAACTGGTTAAAAAGGCTTATATAGGGGATTATATAGGGGACTACTATAGGGCTTTTAAGAGGGATGCTAGGAGTTTAGACTATAGCTCATATGCCCCATATCATTGTAACTTAACTTAAGTTGCTTGAAGACCTAATTCCTGAGCGCTGTTAGGCGGTGGTCTGCGGCTTCTGTCGGCATCTCCCAGGCGTAGTTGAGGTTTACTTTTGGAGCACTTGTATAGGTTCTAGGGTTGAGGGTCATGGATTTGGGGATTAGGGTTGAGGGATCCTAGGTTCGAGGGTTGATAGATGCAGATTTAGGGTTGAGGGAGACTCATATATTCATGAATAACCCTACATCCTAAATCCTGTGGATCGCAATATCATTGGGAAGCAGTTGTCAGGTGGATGAAACACCTTTGTTCCTTTTCGGGTCGTCGTGAGGCTTCTTGACTTGCAGGGCATAAAGGCTCAGAAGGGCTAAAATGCCGCAGAGTTACGGCTGTAACTCCGCAATGAAGCCTTGCTGGCAAGAGACACCGATTGCTATGATGAGCAAAAACCAGTTGTGCAAGTTGTTCAGAGCTGAAGCGCGTCTGAGGGACATGAGGCCTGTTGATCGGAACCCGGAGGGATTCGCGCACATCAGTGGCACTAAACGGGTTAAGAGCCTTGGCTCTGCCGACTTTGTCAAGGAGGTGTGCGTGGACTATGCGGCAGAGGTTCTAGCAGACTGCAGGCCAGGACTTCTTGTTCCACACAGACAGGCGGGCTGGGCATCGATGTCAAAATCCCGAATTGGCTGCCTTACTTTGACCCAGCTGAATGTGAAGCCGAAATCGGGGTACAAACAGATGTGATGCTGAACAACCGTCAGGGAGCCAGGGGGCAGATCAATTTTGCAATGACTGGTACTTGGGAGCCCCTGGCCAACACAGGTCTTCCAGGATGGGCTTCCTGTTCGCCTGTGCCAAAACGTTCCTAGCCTAAACTCCCTAAACCCTAAATCAGCTATAGTCGGGGACTATACAGGGGTTTGGGGTTTCGTGAAGGATCAGGATGACATGTATTTGAGCATCAAATGGCAGCTGGGCGTTTATAGGTGTTTGCGGTGATTATCCGGGAATGCAATATAGGGAGACGTTGGTAAACCCAACCACCAAATTTAGCACCCTATCCGATGATAGTTAGGGCTTTCGGATTAAAATTTCGGAGGTTGGGTTGAAAAGCGTGGCGTTACTTGTTCAGGATCCGAAGGCTCTCTATGGCTCCCGGCTAGGCGAATTTCATGGACGGCCTTCAGTGATTCTTCGGCTGGCTTCTCATATTCCCTGCTGAACCGGTACACCCAGCAACAGAACCTACCTGTATCCCAATCCAATCCCTAAGCCCTGGATCCTCGATCCTCAGCCCCATCATTATCCTCAACCCGAACCCTAAGGCTCCACTTACACTCTAAACCCTAAACCCTAAACCCTTAGGGTTTTTGCTAATTCGAAACCCCAAGCCTTAAGCCCTTAGCTCTATGCCTTAAGCCCCAAACCCTGAACCCTAAATCCTACACCTTATACCTTGAACCCTAAATCCTAAACCCTAAGCCCTAAATCCTGAAGCCTGAACCCTAAATCCTAAACCATAAGCCCTAAATCCTGAAGCCTGAACCTGGAAAGGAAGATGGGAGCCGGCGCGAGAAGATAACTCCTCTTGGATGCGCCTCGGCAGCGTAAAGGCCTTCTGCAGAAGCCTAAAGACCTACAAGTACTATTGTTGCTGCTAAAAATCCTGCATGACCCTAGTATACTGTAGCACCATAATTCCCAAGGTATAAGGTACCTAAGGTCATGCAGGATTTTAGTATCCACCGTAGTTCTTTATCATCTTTAGACTAACCCCTAAACCCTAAACTATAACAGAATGGGCCCCAGATCTCATCAATCCCTTCCCCTACTAATCATGAACCTTCCAATGATAAAAACCCGATGTAGTAGCATTGTACATGAGGGAGAACAGTGTTTTTCTGGTAGGGGCTGGGGCGGTGGTAAACCTTCAGCCCTGAATAGGGACCCAGGCCTATTAGGGTTTAGGGATTAGGGGCGTTTTGGGGCATGTAAGTAAGGCTTTGATGAAGTCTCCAAGGTTTAGGTGTTGGGGCTCATGCCCGAAAACTTGGCTAGAGTAAGCGAAGAAGTACCTTCAAAAAGGGGATGTCTATCGAATACGTTTTATATCTTCGCCTTTTCTAGTGTTGATTTATAGTCCCCCTTAAGTAGATAGAATATAGCATTGGGTATATTAATATAAGATCCCCATATACCCCAAATTATATCTACTTAAGCTAGCCTATAAGAGCACGAGCCTATTGTTGCTAAACCCCTAATTAAACCCAACTGCATGCCGGTGCGAGGAGAGGCATGACTGTCGCGGAGGACGGGGGCTGGAACCTTCAGAGTGAGCGCAATATTTCTTTCAAAACTAAGTTAGGGTTTGGGGTGTAGTCTGCATACTAATATCAAACACCTTAAACCTTTATCCTAATATACAAGCTCTCTTATGGCGGAGCATCATGGGGTTTAGGGTTTAGGGTACGCGGTATCACCAACAACGACCCAACTAATCGCAAGAGAAGCTCTGCATTGTATTCGGGGGCTCATACGTCGCGTCGTATACTATGCAATATTCAATGCCTTCTAGTGGGACGCCTCTTTGTCCTTCTGCATGCGGAGCTGAAACCGACTTGCTAGTAAATACTTAGTTTGAGGTTAAGGAGCAACCAATAACATTCAGCCAGACTTGGGGCTTTTAGGGTTTAGGGTCTAGGGTTTAGGTTCTAGGGTTTAGGGTTTAGGGCGTTCATTTCCCCAATACCTGCAACTGAGTTTCAGCATTCAAGAAAGAGACATGAAGGACTAGAGTGACCAGAGCAGCCAGCAAACGGCACGTGTGTTATTTATAGGGGATTGTATAGAGATAGTATGAGTGGATGAAACCCTAAACCCCAAACCCTAGACCGCGTTTCCCCTAAACAAACATGGAAGCCCGTACTGGGGTGTTGAGTAAGCCCTTCTCCCCTCTTAGGTGTCCTAACTTCTCACAGTTCAGGGTTTAGGGTTCCACCTTGCAAAAGAACTTGGGCTTCCGTGTTTGTTTGGGAAAGGATACACAGTAGATCCCCAACCTAAGCCTGACAACTTGGAATGATACCTTGAAGTCTAGTACATCCTAGCCACAGGCAACTGTTGTAACCCCTAACTCCAAAACCTCTATTGCAGAAGCCTGGATATACCAACATAATCCGCTTGCAGGCCCTTTATGTCCATAGTCAAACATTCCACAAAGCCTGTTCCAAACAAAGCCCACGTATGCTTACAGGTTCCATGCTTGTTTCGCAATCGTTTGGTCCATTATTCTACTTCTTGAGCCCCTACATTGCTCCCTTTAAGCCCTGAACCCTAAGCCCCATGTACAATCCCAATACTTCAACAGTTTTCATGTTCTTTTCCACTCCTAATTTTGCAGCTCAAACCATCTACTGGGTTGCTGTTAAGGAATTTAGATTAAGTTCCCACGTTAATATGGGAATTTAGGGTTTGGGGCCTAAGTTACCAGAATGTATATAGTAAAGCATTGGGTTTCCTTATTATGGTAACTGAATTTTCGCTCCTCAGACCCTAAACCTTTTTGTTTCGGAGGACGGTACCTTCACCTGCAAGAGTGGTGCCTGGACTCGTGAATCCAGGGATACATAAGAAGATGCAGGGTCTAGGGACTTGGGTTTAGGGTCTGGGGAGTAGGGTTTACGGATTGGGGTGAGTACTACAAAGCCTGCATGACCCTAACTAACCTAAACCTTTGAGAATTATGGTAATGGTCTAACGCTTAGGGAAGTACCTCAAAGTGAGGGAAATCTGGTACTATACTAGACTAAGGTCATGCACGATTTTTAGTATTAACCGTATTGTTGGGATGCGTAGGGTTGGCGTCCTATTGGTTGTATGTTGACGGGCATACTTGACCAACTCAAGCCTAAAAACAGGTTAGGGTTTAGGGCTCATCGACCCTAACCCGAAACCCTAAACCCGAACGTTTACGGACAGAAGGTTCGGGCTGCGGGTTTGGGGGTTTACCAACATTCCTAGTTGTGATTTAAAGGTTTAAGGCTTAGCCTTTTCTCCTGACTGCTAAACACACCCCCTACTATGACAAATCCCGCATGGCATGGCAACACCCTGAATCCTCTAAGCCTAAACGCCTAAACCCTAGAAGCCTGGGGAAGCCCTGAACTTCAACCCCTGTCTCACAGCCGCCTGCTACACCTCAAAGCCTAAGAAAAACCTTAAATCCTCCAACTAATTAATATGGTCATTTCCATATTGTCCATCTCCCCCCCCATACCCTAAATCCTCAAGCCACCTTAAAACCCTAAACCCTAAACCCTCAAGCCATCTTCCTTCAGGTGAGATCCGCGATGGCCTCGTGCGCTTAGTGTCTGCAGCGGAGAGGAAAATCAACTTCAAGAGGAGCCATGGAAGGGTCAATTTAAAGGGTACCCATAGGGTTTATAGGGTTTATAGAGTTTTGGGGGTTTATGGGGGTTGGGATTCAAGGGTCAGGGTTCGCTCCCTAAAGGCACCCTAAACCCTGAACCCTAAACTCTAAACCCTAAACCCTGAATTTTAAACCTTAAACCCTGAACCCTAAACCCTGAACCTTAAACCCTGAACCTTAAACCCTGAACCCTATACCCTACTTACAGTAGGGCTTTGCGTTGACGGTTCCGCAGAGGACCTGTGAGGATGCGAATGACCACGTCTTCGTGATGGACGAGGCCTCAACTTGCCAGGTGTCAAAAGGTTGTGTTCATAGAATATGTGTGGGATTGTCAAAATTATAGGGGCTATATAGGGAATAATGGAAAAGCAA
>CAJNIZ010013224.1:47170-61905 GCA_905231905.1 Symbiodinium pilosum
AATTTAGGGAAACTTCCATATACATTAATATCTATATCTCTTTATTCATTTTATGAGAATAGATCGTAGATCTATTATTTGGAACCTGTCATTATTTGAGAGATAATCTTCTGAATAGATTTATGAGAATCTCCTTATGATTCTATCGCGATGCTGACAGAATTTATATATTCGGATTCCGAAGATAATTATGATTTTGAAAGAAGATAAAAAGATAATTTCTTTATGATCTCTCCTAATCGTATTCTTATGCACAAATCTATTCTTCGATTCATTATTTTTCTTCATCCGGCGTTATCTTTCTCATCTAATTCTTCATGAGATTCTTGAATTTCTTCATTTCCATTTTTTTTGAAAAATGATTATAAACTTTCATTTAGAGATCTTCAAGAATAAGAAATGGAATTGATATCTTTCAAATTTAGAAGGATGAGAGAAGATTTTTGAAAGAAATTCTATAATCATCTCTCTTCAGAATATATTATATTCGAAGAAATAGAATACTTATTTAAATTCAAAGATTTTCCTTTCCGTCTTGAGATTAGTATAAAAAATTGAATATATACATTCATTCTAGTAATTCAATAAACGATAAGAATTTCTCATTTGAATTGTACTAAAAGCAAATCAAGATTGAAATATGAATCAGAATCTATTTTCATATATATATATCAGATAATTGAATTTCATATTTATATTCTAAAATAGATCGAATTTTCATTATTCAAAAAATTCTTGTTATTTGACGATCTTCATATTTATGATATCTTTTTCTATAATAGGAAGATTGATTCTGCCTTCGGTCCTTTCGATTGAAATCATGATTATTGATCTCATTCTATTCATCAAGATTATTACGAAAGAATGAACGAGAGATTTAATTTGCAAATAAATTCGGTTTTCATGCGAGATAGATAGCCATAAAGATGAAATATTGATGATATTAAAAAGTCTATATAATCCTAATAGATTAATAATTCCTAGAATATAAGATATCTAGGATCATATAGGATTTTTAAGATCCGCCGTATTTTATATCTTTGAAAAATACCGCCCCTGGCCCAGAATTCTCTAATATTTTCTATTATTGATCTCAATCAGATCTATCTTGAATCTTTTGAATTCCGATATTAGGATTTAGATTTCAGATTTTAAGATCATGATTGGAGATCTATATAGATGAAATGATTGGATATATTTCTTATGCGGAACGACAAGCCCTTAAACTTCAAATTTTAAGGCGCAAAGGGCCGTGCGGCTTGGCTTCCAAAATTCGCGCAATTGGATCAATTTATTGAAAAAAGCGCGGGCGTCTGAATCCAACCCAGTTTAGAAAAAAATATCGAGACTAAAGAGGGAGCAGGGTTGGCCACCTTCTAATCGCCTATTTTTGAAGGATATAACAAGATTGCGCATCGTATATCCTTCCTTATTTGTGAGACTAAGCCCAACCCTTCCCGTGTGCTAAGATCGAAGATAAGGTGTGAGCAAGAGACGGAGAGCAGAAAAGGTCCGACGAAAAGAAAATGACGAAGACGATCAAATATCAAACGAAGATCAAATAGATAAATTCCAATATTCTTCAGCAAGATATAAATATTCAATATAACAACATTCGATCATCAAATCAAATATTTAATTAGCGTGGACCCGTTGTTTACAGCAGCGGAGCATCGTCGTTAGAATATACTCGAAACGGCAGGCGAGCTGATATAAAAGAAAATAATACGTGATATTCCAATTCCAAATCCTACGTCCTGATAATTTGATAATCAAATCTTGAATAAGCGTCGGTATTTTGAAATTGAGGACTATCAGATTAGCAGCAACTCAGAAAATTGCGTATGTGGAGATATTGTCATATCTATCAAATTGCTCCTCCAAGAAATAAATCTCCATCTCGAGGCCTTCCTGAAGAGACGGATTTCTAGATTAGAATCTAAAGATTTGGCAAAAAAAACGTTTCAGAAATAGACGATTTTTCCAAAATAATCTAATATGATTATTTCTATCGCCCATTTTATATAAGTCCATTCATATCATCCTCCGCAATCATATGAAGATCTAATTTGAATTCGAAATCCGAATCGGAACGTGCCTTTGCTTGCCTGAGTTAGGGACTCTATTCCCTTGATATTTCATGCTATATCGTATTTCATGCTATATCGTATAGTAACTGCTTATCTTGTCGGAGAATATCATGAAATCATTCTAGAAGAATCTAATATAGCAAATGATATTCTTGCTAGCCGCGGTTATTTATATCGTTGAATAAAAACGACCAATCTATAGATTCTGAAAGATATTAAATTCTCTATCTCGGATCTATAGATTCTGCAAATAATTCCGCAAACGATATATAGATTCCGCCGGGTCACTCCGCAGATAACCAAAGAGAAAGAAATAATTCGAAATCTCGGAAGATTTTTGTTCCTGCGACCCAAGGCCTCCGATCCGATCTTTCCGCTTCATTTATCTCTCTTAGAGTAGCCGTGGGCAGATGCGACCAACTTATAAATTCTGAAAAAATTAGATTCTCTATCGCGGATTTCTCTTAGGCTAATTATTGCGTAACGGGTCGCGGGAGCGTATGACATATACGGTTAGCCCGGTATTATATATTCCGGCGAGCAGCCACGCACGCACCCAAAGAGATAGATAAAGCATGCAGAAAATCGCTCCGCAATGAAGGGCCGCGAGAGCAAAATCTCGGATATTTTTGAGCCTCCAGCTTTTCTGAAAGATTCCAAATTCTCCGAAATTTTGGAGCCTCTAATGAATCCGCTAGAGATATTTTAGAGGCAAGCCGGAAAAGCTAGGCCGCGCGCGGGCGAAATATCCGCAAATAATCGCGCCATAATATTGAAAAATATTTAATAAGATCTATTCCCATCATTTTCCCAATCAAAAATATCAGGTGAAGATGAAATAGGCAAATACTCCCATATTCTGCTGCAAAATATATAAATAAATAAATCTATTCAATAATATTGGGACCGCTTTAGTGTGTGCGTCCCTCCCCCTCCTCCCCCCCAAACAATTTTTGGATCTTGAATTAAAATTATTTGAGGGGTTCCCCGTAAATCCTAATGGTAATAATATTAGTATTAGTAGCAGTATTCGTATTAGTATTTGTATTAGTATTCGGTATTCGTATTAGTATCCGTATTCGTATTCGTATTCGTATTAGTATTAGGATCAGTATTAGTATTCGTATTAGTATTAGTATTAGTATCAGTATTAGTATTCGTATTCGTATTAGTATCAGTATTAGTATTAGTATCAGTATTGGTATTAGTATTCGTAATAGTATTTATATTAGTATTAGTATTAGTATCAATATTAGTATTCATATTCGTATTCGTATTAGTATGAATATTAGTATTCGTATTATATTTAGTATTATTATGCAAAGGCTTCAGAAGCTAATGCATAGCTTCAAGATTTTGAGGCTGGACCTTATATCAGCATCCCTGCCAGGACGCTTGGATATTAAGGAGAGTACCCAATCATTGTTTCTATAGAGAGTCCCTTTGCCCTATAGACTAGGGTCTTTGGAAAATATTGAAGGCTAGGCAAACCAAATAATTGAATTTAATTGGCTCTCTGGATTTTGATCTTTAAGATTTCAGAAATCCAGGCCTTTAAGCATAAAGATTTTCCAGGTTTGGCCTTATATGGATATCCCTGCCAAGACGTTTGGATATTAAAGAGAGTACCCAATCATTATTTCTATAGAGAATCCCTTTTCCCTATAGACTAGGGTCTTTGGAAAATATTGAAGGCTATAGGCAAATCAAATAATTGAATTTAATTGGCTCTCTAGATTTAGATCCTTAAGATTTCAGAAATCCAGGCCTTTAAGCATAAGGATTTCTCAGATTTGACCTTAAATCAGCGCCCCTGCCAAGATGCTTGGATATTCAAGAGAGTGCCAATCATTATTTCTATAGAGAATCCTTTTTCCCTATGGACTAGGGTCTTTGGAAAATATTGAAGATTAAGCAAATCAAGTAATTGAGCTTAATTAGCTCTCTATATTTCGTAAACCCAGGCCTCTAAATATTAAGGCTCATCAAATTTGACTTTATATCAGCAAATAATAAGATTTAAGAATTATATATATTTTAGTTCTGACCTACCTAATCAGAAATAAATATTAGTATTATTTAAAATTAAATATTTAATCTTCTCAAACCTGAAAAATTACGAATTTTATCCAAAAAATTTGATATTAAAAGGGCGTCTAAACCAATCCAAAATCCTGAGTAAATCCGAAAATTTGACATTAAAACGAATGCCCCTGCATAAGCGACTCATTAATTTTTATTCAAATCAATATATTTTTAATAAATATAAAATAGAAGAACGAAAAAAGAATGATAATAATATATATAGAGAGATATAAAATTATGAGAAAATAGATATCTAATATAGATATAACGTATATCTCTTCGCATAAAAGCATACATAAGATTTCCTAAAGAAAAAAATAAATCAATAGAATATTTCATTTCATCATTCATTTTTTCAGTGAATAGATCGATTAAAGATATATTCATAATATGGCATTCATAATATATTTTCAAAAAAAAAAATATTTCTCAAAAAAATAAGATGATTTAGAATTGAGCGGTCAATGCTCCTTGCCGTTTTTGAGAGGCACAACCAAGATTTCCCCGGCCGTTCAATTTTCCGAATTCCCCAAATGCCACGACGAGTTAAAATTGAGGGTTCAACTTTCCTGACGGTTCCTGGGAAGACCGACAGATTTTTTTTTTGACCGCTCAGCTTTCCTTAGAATTCACCCAAAAGCTAGGATGAGGACAGGCAAGATTTTTTTTGCTGTTCAATTTTCCTTACACTTCCCCCAAAAGCTAGGATGAGTTAACATTGAGGGCTCAACTTTCCTTGGTGTTCCTGAGAAGGGCAGGCAAGACTTTTTTTTGACCGCTCAACTTTCCTTAGAATGAGCCGGGCACTTCAAGACGGCAACTCTATTGAGTGAATCACGCAAGCGTATCCTTTCCTCCATGCTGCTTCCCTCTCGCTCCTTTTTGTCCAGGACAGGCATGAAAGTTCAACATCGCCGCCGCCTATTACGGCACGGAGATATTGCGATCCAAGCTCTGCGATCACAACTCGGCGGCAGTTGCGCAGTGCCCTTAGAACTGCCGCACTTCCTGCCTGAGAGTATGCTTCAGGACGGCCAACCTGCCGACTCAGCTTGTGCACAATCAAGCCCGCGATCTCAGCAATGGGAGAACGCATGGCAGTGCGCTCAAAGTAGCGTTCTCCCAAAGGCCGACTCAAGAGAATGCTCCGGACGCGCAACCCCGCTGCATGGCCCAGGACCACTGTGGTGGAGGGCATCCAAACTCCTCCCAGAGCGACATCGTTGCAGTTCTGCTCCAACCAGTTTTGGAAGAACGTGAATGTGTTGTGTAGACATAGTCTGGGGAGTATCAGCCGCAGGCCTTGCCGGCCATTGCACGCAGCTTTGGTGAATCGCACTGCCTTCTTAGTGGTACCGCTCCGCTGTCGAATATCTCTGACAGCGTGTCAATCACAAAGGCCGGATACTTCTTGGGGCAATCCGTGGCCTTGTGAGCTGCCAGCGCTGCCAAAAAGCAATGCCTCATCAGGACTGCGTCCGCAGGGTCAGCCAGCGCGCGATTGTAGACGCGCTCGGCCATTACGCAACAGCGGCCCCTGATGCGCGGCGTGAGCACGGCAAAGCAATACTCGACATAAAGAGCCTGCCTGCGCTGCGGAGATTTGGTGGACTCGAAGGGCTCCTCCAGCGTGCGGCGGAAGTGCAGCGTGGCCTTTGTGGAGTTCTTCACTATCGCCTTCACCTCCTCCTCCACTTCGTGGTCGTGTGCGCTGACGTCGACATGCTGCACGGTTCAGATGCCAAAAAAGCTACGCAAACATTTCATACTATGGAATGAAAGCGGGGGAACCTCCTAGATGGAAGCACCTGGACGGAAAATGCACGAAAAAGAAATGAAAATGCACGAAAAGGAAATGAACTTTAGCAAAAAAAGACACGTTTCAAGTGAACTGAACATTCAGCTCAATTTACTTAAAACCTTTTCGGGCCGGTCTATCCTACTTGCCTGAATAGCCGAAAGCAGGAGGCTTTCCTCCCGTAGGTCTTTCCGGGTGACTCCCAAACCAAGGCGGAAGCATTTCTGTTTCGGCGCCAGACCATCGTTTTCGCCCGAATTTTAAGGGGGGGGCATGGCGCATACGGCAAGAATAAAACCATGTTTTTTGGCAACTGGAGGTTGGGGCGTGCCCTAATAGAACAACAGCCGTTTCTGAGTTTTTCCAGGCCGCTACCGGAGCATTTTGCTTCGGCCCCAGACCATCCATCGTTTTTGCCCGAAAGTTTAAGAGCTGAGGGGCGCAGCGCATACGCGCACAAATTAAACTCAGGTTTTTTTAAATTGAAGTGTTGGGCGCGCCCTGAACAGCACTACACCAGTAGATGGGTTTCTTTGGGCGCCAGCTGCGCTAGCGGACCCTAAGTATCCCTAAACCCTAAACCCCAAACCCTCAAGCCAGGATAAATAGAAATTGTATTCTCTCCCACCCATTTGACAGATTTCGCAGCAATAAACACTCAGTAGAGGGAGCCTATTTTCGGCCTTTTGGGGCAAATTTGGAATGATTTCTCAGCAGTAAACACTCAGTAAGGGGAGCCTATTTTCGGTCTTTTGGAGCAAATTTCGAATGATTTCTCAGCAGTAAACACTCAGTAAGGGGAGCCTATTTTCGGCCTTCTGGAACAAATTTCGAATGATTTCTCAGCAGTAAACACTCAGTAAGGGGAGCCTATTTGGCCACGTCAAAGAGGCCTGGGAGCGTGGAACAGGCCCAGAAGAGGGCCACCAGCCCAAAAAAGCACAGAAACCAGAAGGCACAGAAAAGCTCCAGAGCCCAGAAAAGCAAAGCAGAGGCCCAGAAGCCCTCAAAAAGGACCCAGACCAAAAAGCAAAAAAAAATCGGTCAAAACCCGCTCAAAACCACAACACAACTCTGGACATGAACCCTATACAATTTCTATAAATCCCAAACCGGCAACCCTAACCCTAAACCCAACATACGCAATGCATGAAAACAAAGTGCTGAGGATAGGGATCCACTCCCTACTTTTCCCGGAAGCACCAGGTTTAGGGTTTAGGGTCCAGTACTTACTGGGGAAAAGTAATGATT
The DNA here is from genome assembly GCA_905231905.1 of Symbiodinium pilosum. NCBI lineage: Eukaryota > Dinophyceae > Suessiales > Symbiodiniaceae > Symbiodinium > Symbiodinium pilosum. The sequence goes on from CAJNIZ010013224.1 coordinate 54,395, forward strand.
AGTAGGGAAAAAAGGAATACATATGATTCAGGGGTACTAGGGAAGACGAGAATATAGCATGTATGTTGTTTTGGGGGGTATACCACGGTAACAATACGTAACGATAAATCCATGCAAGCAAGCCGTAAGTAAGCCCTGAAAAATCCTAAGCCCTCAAACAAACATTTGGTAAGGCCGCTTTTGGGGCCATGTTGAACTGGGGCTGTTTCACCTTTGACCAAACCCCAAAGCTTCCATGGCACGTTGACACTGATTCTCAGTCACCCCCAGACACTGAATAGGCTTTGTAATTATGATTAGAAGATTTCGCTGATCCCAAGCCCTATAACAACAAGGCGGCTATGAGAGCCATATTCTCGTCATAGGGCCCTAATTTGGGGCTTGGGGTAAACAGAACCCTCCCATCAATCAAGGTTCAGGGAGGGTATGGGTGAAGGCTTTTGGGTTCCTGGTTTTGGGGATCCCTAAACCCTAAACCACCGGGCGTTTCTGTTTAAGGCTTACGTCTTAACCTGCGAGACTTTCCATTTTCTGAGGCGGCAAGCTCTGGAGGCCAGTCGTTGGCTGTCTCCATGCTTTGATTTGGGGATTTCCCAAAATTAGGGGTACCATTTAGGCGGTCCCTATATGTAGGATTGTAGTATTTTGGGGTCTATATTGGGGTCCCCCTCTTTAGGGAAACTACCATTTAAAACAGGCGGGCTTCTCAACAGACGGCAATTTCGAGATATACCCACGCAGAGGGACGAGCTGAAAGCCACTGCTTTCGGGTGCGAGATGGGAATCTCCGAGCATCTTCGGTGGCTCCAAGCTAAGGTATCCTTCTTTCCGTGTAGGCCTTAGAATCGTGCTGAGGCCCCGGACACCTAGGTTTTAACTACATTTTGGGTACAGAAGAACCAATGACTTGAGGCATAAAACAAAAACCCTAACCCCTCATCTCAAGAACTAAACTCTCGCACATACCCAAAAATAAGGACTAAACAAAGACAAGCCATTTTCTTCACTTTGCGTAACCTTTTTTGGTAAAGCATATCGAGGTGGCAGGGCTTGCAAAACGGTATGAGCGGACTTGTCGTTAGCCTCAAACTCAAGCGCTGGCCTCTGATTGGAACCTTTATAACGCCTTAAGCCTCAAGCCGAATTGTTGATTTGTAAATCCAAGCCCCAAACTTCAACCCATGTCCATGGACCCTACATCTTAACTAATCCCTGCTCCAAAAAACCTCCCTCGCGAATCCCTCAACCCCACACACTTTGCCTGAGTGCTGGCTCCCGCGAAAACCATTCCAGTTTAGAAAATCTGTTTTATTGATCTTATGGCTACTGAGCCGTACAGGAGGAAGTAAGGCACCCCCAAGCAAAAAGAAGCACCCAGAGCAACCATGTACCATTAAACGCCGGGTTCCAATCCAATGCGTTGGTTAACCAAAGCCTTGAGCCCCACGCCTCAGCGGAAATAAGCAACTGTTGCTTTCGTACACCCCCCCCCCTCCCCGCCTGCAATATTGAATTCCCCCCTATCTACGTCACATATTGGGGGACATGTTCAACATTCGGGGTGGGGTGTCTAATAATAGTAGGATGATATTACTCCCAAAAGGTACTCCGTTCCGCGGAAAGCATCAGTAGGTCTTGCAGCGGAAGCTCCCAAGTCGTGGCTGCTTTGCAGCTCTTCAAAACAGCGCAGCATTTTGAAGCTGTTCAAAAGAAGCTACCATGTTGCCCAACTTCGGATGCACAATGTACATACACCACAAATTGACCCGGAATTTCAACATGGGCCCTCTACTACAAAGGACATTGGCGCGTTTTGTAAGGGCGCCTCATGATGTTTCGGGCTATCTGCCATTCAGCCAGAGATTGAAAATCCGGGCGTCCGAATTCCTAAACCCTGGGCTAGGTGGCCTCAGATGACCTTCTGGATCTACAAATGAGAAAAGTGCGTATCGGGATTATCCAATACTGCTTGCCAAGAAGCTCTGATATGGAGGTGTCCATACATCTTGTTGCATAAATGAACCGACCCCAAACACTTGGAAAGTCACGTACTGTAGTGTCTGAAGATGACCTGTATCATCCTCGTACGCAACCGAATATGGTTTGCCTGGTTATCCCCACGCGTGGGGTGGGATTAACTTCTTGGTTGCCAAAACTGGACCCCACATATGTTTAAAAAAGGGAGGGGCAGCCGTCTCGCACCCGTCTGCACCGACCAAATCTACCAGCAAGTCAATATTCCTAAGGAATCTTGCGTACACTCAGCAAAAAGCCAACAACCTACTTGCAACCCCAAAAAGAACATTGCTGAGCTGCAATTGCTTTGAACCTCCACTAGGGCCCCGAATGTCCCGCTTTGTTAGAAACTTGCAAAATTTGTGACAATATCTTAAGTACGGTGGATAATCGAAATCCTGCATGACGCTAGGTACCTGATACCTTGGGAACGATGGTTATGGTATCCCAATGATAGGCCAGGAATATTTAGGCTTAAGGGTCTAAGGTTTGGGGCTTGCAGGGTTATAAGGGTTCAGGGTCTAAGGCAAGGAATGCAATGGATCCATAGTACCCCAAGCCCCAAACTCTAAAGAAGCCTAAGCCGCTAAGATCCTAAAGCTCTGATCTCCAAAGCCCTAAACCCTATAGTCCCCCTGAAGTAGATAGAATATGGTGTATATGGGGATTTTATTCTTATTTACCCAAAGCCATATTCTATCTACTTAAGGGGGACCCTAAACCCTAAACCTCTTAACCATGTCCTAGCCTCCGTCGCCCCTCAAGCCTGTAAACCCTGAGCTTCGCATGCTACGCTACAGGGTTTCGGGTTTGGGTCCTAGGGCTTAGGGTTGAGGGCTTAGGGTTTGGGGTTTAGCCCAAGGCTTTTGCACAGCGGTCAGAGCGGTTCCAGCTTGAAGGAGCGCCCTTCGACAAGTAGAGACCTCAACTGGCAGAGACTTCTGCTTTTAAGGCTTAGGGTTCTACAGGGTTGCAAGTGGATAAGTCTCTTGAAAGGCTTTCTAGGGTGCTTGAAGGTTTTCGGGTTGTAGGATTTTGGGGTTTACAGCAAAGACGTAGGGTTCTGGGTTAGCGCTTAGCGGTTCTGGCTTAAACGTTTAGGACTCAGGGCGTAGACAACCTGGTGCCTCCTGCAAACAGGAAAATACAAAAGTCTCTGGGAATCTGCTTCCTTTTGGGGGCAATAAGGAAACTACTATAGTATATTGGGGTTATATAGGGGTTATGTAGGGATAATGGAAAGGAAAATGTAAACTACTATTTAGGGCTTAGGTTGAAAAATGGGAAGGGTTTAGGGCTTTGGGGTTTTGGGCTGCCGTATTCCATGTTTTGCTTCAGCATAATTACGAAGTCTATGATACACGCATATTTCCCAGCAACGGTCCAGGAATATGTCTTCTTACTGCCTTTTTTGTAACCCGAGCTAAATGCAAATCTGGACCCCCCGAACTGCTTTGCTATCAATCTACCCCTAAAGACCCCAAGGGCCCATGGAGTCACAAGTAGATTTTAGGGTTTAGGGCTGAAGCTGCCAGATGTTTCTTGTAGGGTTCAAGCTACCCTAAGCCTAGGTCTCGCGGTAACCCCTTAATGATACGCATCCCCTTTTTTCCTAATCAATGGCCAGCTTTCATAAGAAGACCCCGAAATAAACAGGAGAGAAGGGTGCTGCTTGCTACTTGGATAGCCAGAAGCGCTAAGCTCTGAACCCTAAACAGCTACGTGGAAGGCTTCTAAGGGCCTTAAACGCAAAAGTTGATAGGAAAGACTATGCTTCCCTTCATCCGGCAAGAACCTTCCTAAACCAAGGCAACAGGTGGATACTTGGTAATTTCCCAAAATGGGGAGACCCCAATATAGACCCCAAAATACTATAATCCTTATTCTTGGGACCCCTAAAATGGTACCCCTAATTTTGGGAAACCCCCACTTGGAGGTTTAAGGTGACCGTACTATAATCGCATATATAAGCAGCCAATCTTGTAGGCGCGCCAAGTTCCCCAATATGATTATATTGGGTTATAAGGCACGCCAGGTAAAACAATATGCATGGGGTATCGGTTCAACACCTGAACTTGCCAGTAGATTTTGCCCAGGATTTTGCATCTAGCATTTTACGTCCTTAAGCCCTAAGCCCTAAAACCTAGGTTCTAAAAGTCTCTTCATGGCAGAGAGGCAGTTCCACTCCTTGTTTCCAATGACAGACATGGTCTTGTTGGCCACAGTCTCAAGGATCGCATGGGCCCAAACCTGCGGTCGATGTTTAGGCGGGGTTGGAAATTTTGCGCCACCTTCTGTACCTCAGAACCCCAAGGAATATTGTTCAGACGTTTTGGCTATTATGGTTGTTGTAGTATGACTGTCCATACATAGGGGTATGTCAGACAGACCCCAACATACTATTATCCTTGTTGGGAATTATGATTTTGGTGGATCCCAAGTGGCCGCAGGATTTCCCCCGTTCACTGTGTCATGAGGCTTGCCATTGGAATAGCCCCCCCCAACACCCTCTGATTACAAATGCTCTCGCGAATTTAATCGTACTATGTTAGAATCTAGGGCTTAGGAATTAGGGTTCACAGGGCTATATCAAGCGGACAGCATTGCCACTCCCCTCAGAATGAAAAAATACATGAGCTAGAGCCAAAAGAAAGGATCATAGCTGGGTCGTTGTGGATAAAGCCGTTAATTTGTCAGTTGACGCCAGTAAGGAATTCGGAGCTGTAATCTGCAATCGTGTCTCCAAATAGGAACCAGCTAAGAACCTGCAAAAAATACAACCTGAAGGAAATCTCCTGTAGCAACACGTACTACTTCCATGCATACTGGCAACTCTAGTGGACAGTGAGTTGTAATGTGGTGTCGGTTTAAGGTGAGCCTTTTCCTGCCTGCCCTCCCCTAGACTAACATGGAACCCCTTTCTCCAAGGTACACTAAGCCTAACTCAAGCTTAGTGGGGCTCCCCGGCAGTTTTGGGGAGGGAGCCGGGCAAACGCCCACGCCTACTTCCCGTCCTGAGCAAAAAACGTATATGAAGCAACTTGAGGGGCTCCACTCGCCCCCCGAGATTATTAAGGTGATTGCAGTTGCCCCAAGCCCCTAACAATAGGACTCTATTATCAAAGAAATTTCCTGTCTTTTGATGATTAAAGATGCCAGTAACAAATCTCTTCACCCTAAAACCATAAACCCTAAACCCTCAACCAAACTCCTAAAACCTATAAAGCCCTAAACCCTAAGTGCTAAGTTCTGAACCCTGAGGCTTGGACACTTCGAAGAATCTCAGCCCTGAAAACACCAAACATACCAAAAGATCTATATACGTACTATATGAGCTGTAGTCTTAATTTCTTTAAGGGGGTTATATAGGGTTTTGTATAGCGGACTATTATGGGGGTTATTGAGGGGGATACTAGGCGTTTAGACTATAGCCCATATAGGGTCTGGCTTTAGAAAATTCCAAGCCGGATGTTTCCCAGGGCCTGGGATCCTATGCTCCGAGCGCAAATATCATCCTGAAACCCTGAAATCCTGAACCCCAAATCCTAAGCCCTGAGCCCAAACTTAACACCCCAACCCCGTTCTAGCCCCCATATACACCCTATATCACCCCCTCTCTAAGCCGCGTTACAGACTCTATGCAACCCCTTTCAAAACCCCCAGTCCAAACCTCAAACCCTGAAGAAGTGTGTGTGTGTGTATGTGTATATATATATATGATTATATATCATATACCGGCCTGGGCTTCGATATAGTCGTAGCCATGGCTAGCGTCGACTTCCAGAGATGCGCTTTTCGCATCCTTTTTTCAAGGGGGGGCACGAGGGAGGTAGGACTCTACACCCCAAAGCTTAAATGGTAGTTTCCCAAAATCAGGGGACCCCAGTATAGACCCCAAAATACTATGGTCCTTATTATAGGGACCCCCAAAAAGGTACCCCTAATTTTGGGACACCCCCAAATAAACCCCAAACCCCAAACCTAGAATCCTGAGCCCTAGAGCCTAACACCCTAAACCCTGAGCTTTTGGGGTTTGGCGTTTCGTGTTTGGACTTAGGGTTTGGGGTTGAAGGACAAAACCCAACAAACCACAGGTTAAGGCGTTCCTCAACCAGAAGTTCTAGCAGCCTTCTGGAAGATCTCAACATCAACTTTAGCCTAAACCTCGACACACCAAAGCCCTAAAGCCCTAAAGCTCTAATCCACAAGCCTACATATCCCTATGTGCAATCCCTATATACATCCCTAAGCCCTAAACCCCTGATTCGTAAAGCCCAAGCCCTAAACCCTAAACCCCAAACCCTAAACCCCGAGCCCTAAACCCCAAGCCCTAAACCCTAAAGCCCTAAACCCCTAAACCCTAAAGCCCTAGACCCTTTTGAACCCAGACTCGTGATGTTAGCTGGCACAACAGGACTCCACTATACAAGCCCTGTGAATTGACGTCCGTACTAACCTGCACACCGACAAAAGGAGCTGCCGAATCCACATCTGAAGCACCGACCCTGAACTCCAAACCCTGAACCCTAAAGCCCAAGCCCTAAACCCTAAACCCCCCCAAGCCCTAAACCCCAAACCCTGAATCCTAAGCCCTAAACCCCAAAACCCCTAAACCGTCCAAGTGACATGCCCCGCTCCCAAGTACTCCATGCCGCAGGCAACAGATGAGCTGAAGAGGAGCGCCAGGTTCAGGGCCTCCAAATATCTTAGGTTGTTGGACGGGTTTAAGGTTTAGGGTTTAGAGTTTCAGGCTTGGGGTTTAGAGTTTAGAGTTTAAGGTTTGGCTTTAGGGTTAGGATAGGTTTGGGACCATCTTATGCAAGGTACCTTCATATCCCTGACAACGAAAGGTCGAGTGCATCCTGTCCAACAATGACCCGAAATAAGCCCAAAATGCTAAACCCAAAACCCAAAACCAATCACCCCCTAAACCCAAACCCTAAACCCTAATCCTTTTATTCGAAACTCTTAAGCGAACCTTTGGGAATTTTGAGAGTTAGGGGCTCCTTGGCCACGAGGATATAGCCCACCCTAAGTAGATAGAATATGGGGTACATAAGGGGTTGGGTTCAGGGCTTGAGGTTTAGGATTAGGGTTCTATATTCCCCCTTGAGTAGATCGAATATGGCTCTGGGTATATCATATACTTGGGTAATACAAGGAGAATGGAAAAGAAAAAGGAAGCTACTATAGTATGTTTGGGTTACGTAGGGAATATGGCTTTGGGTATATTGTAATCAGATCCCCATATACCCCATATTCTATCTGCTTAAGGGGGACTGTAGTCTAGGGCTGTGGTAGGTGTGGATGAAATCGTCATCTGCACTTCGCGGTTGACGATCACCAGGCAGATTCAAAACTGGAAAAGGCTGAGTGTGCGGACGCGACGACTCCCCAGAATATGACCCGTCACCGGGCCACCGTGTGGGGGCCGCCATCGTGTCCCTCCCCCAGCACCGGGAGGGAGGCGCCGCGGAAAACAACTGTACAACCTC